>BQNB010049555.1:0-41982 GCA_026074375.1 Tanacetum coccineum | reverse complement strand
TATCTTTAACTTGTTTGTTACCTTGATGAGTAGTTATTAAAGAATCCCAAATATTTTGAGCGGTATCGCACATGAAAATTCTTTCATATTCCTTTTTAGGTAAAACATTGTATAAAACCATTTTTAGAAATCATTTTCTTGTGGTTCTCATTAAATTTTTCAGATGGAATAACTATATCTTTACCATCTTTGTCTTTGGTGGTAGATTTATAGTTACCATGAGCTATAATGTACGAAAGATCAATTCTTTAGATTCCACATAAGTTTCAAAACGGTTTTTCCAATATATAAAACAATTTGCCTCAAATAAAGGTGACCTTCTTTGTAGTTTTCCGAATCCATAATCGTTTTAAAGATTTAAAATACAATTTATTTTAAAAACTTTGGTAACCTAGCTCCTGATGCCAATTGTGGAAAACTAGAAGGGGGGGTTGAATAGTTTTCTTAATTAATTGTTATCTTTTTAAAAATTTTCTTGAAACTTTGTGTGAAATGACTTGATGTTGATCTTGGTTCGTGAAATATAAAAGTAAGTAAAAGAAAGTGTTAGAGAGATATAACCAAGACACAAGTATTTATAGTGGTTCGGCTACAAGGACACCTTCCTTGCCCTACTCCACTCCCCGAGTCACCTACTCGAGAGTTTGTTAAACACTAGTCACCAATCACCTTTTTGACCGGCGAAGAAGCCTCACAACGATGGTTACACCTCTTTAATAATACAAAGCTAAATAACGGATTCTTCACACGGTAGAATCGAATCAACACAACTACACTTGATATACAAATGATGAATGGACTAACAACTATAAAGTAATGGTCAAGACTTAGCAATGTGATCTTGATGGAGTTATGGAGATAGAATGCAAGGTACTTGGTACTTGACCGTCTCGGATGAATGCTTGGTAATTTCTTCTTTGAAGTAAATTACCTACAAGAAGCTAAGAAGGAATATACAAGAAATAAAGAGAAAGATCAGTAGATAAGAGAGTATTTCTTAGTGAGAAGGTGTGTGAAAACATGAGAAATGGCTTGGTATTTATAGCCAAAAAAAGTATTGTAGCCCGTTCTGTCGGTGCCATTGGCGAATGGAACCGGCAGCCAAAACCAATGGAACCGGCCTACAGTAACCAAATCCGAATTTTGATTCTCAAGATATTGAGAAATCTTGTGAGATTACCCTTGGATTTGCTGCATTTGATTAGGTCATGCATGATGTAATTAGAGGGGAAATTAGAAAATATTTTTGTGTATAGTTTTGGTTTACATAAAATAATGTATACACATTTTTATATCACTTTGTGACTTTGTGAAAACTTATGTTTTAGAGAAGGTTTTATCATAATGTTACTTCAAGTTTTGTCATCAATAAAACAACGAAGATCGTGAAATAGAAATAAACATTTTTGCCAGTTTATTTGTATTAACAATCTCCCCCTTTTTGTTGATGACAAAACCCAAAGTTTAAAGTTGATTAAAAGCTGGTTATTACTGAATTTTAGTTAATTTTAATCAACTGGTCTCTTTTCCCCCTTTTTGTCGAAACAAAAAGATGGAATGGGTTAGTTCATATTTCCTGAGAAATGGTAAACTCCCCCTTGAGAGGTGCATAAAGATCTGCAAAAATAAGTAGGTTAAATAGAATAGAACATACTCCCCCTTGCTTTGTGAGTACCTACAAAGAAAAGTTAGACAACCAAAAGCTAAAAGAGTCTTCTGTAGTACTGGCTAGCCGGTGCTGTTCCTGGAAAGGAACCGGCCTGTTATCAGACAGTACCAGCTGACTAAAAAAAGTCAATGTCTACGAATTTTAAACAAGAAAAATGGTCATATGACAACAATAAAGAACATTTATTTAGGATAATGAATTGGTTAAAACAAAATATAAATTTTTTCATGTGTTTTAAACCTTTTCTTGAAATGACCATAGTGGATGCCCTTATAGTTGAAAGGCGAGTTTTAAAGTTGGAGAGAGAAAGCTGATGTGACGCTGACGTGTCATCTAGCCTTATCACCTGGATATTTTGCTAAACCTGTGTTATTGTTGATTTGAACTTATGTTGATTTTAGTATAAATAAATTTATGGGTTATAAACTACTTAAAGTAAAAAAATTTGTTATCGTATATTTTGAGACAATTTTACTTAACAAAAGCCTTCGACGATTTTGTGCCCTCTTTGTCACCCTCCACGTCCACACGTTGGCGCAATCGGTGTGTGTCATCTGTGTGCGACGTACACCACCGTCAAGTATCTCTTCTTCTCTGGCGTCATCTAAAAACTATTAAACTTGGAGCGCTAAATGAGTTTAACCCTTGTACCTATTGCGTTATGTATTTTTTTAAAGCACACTTTGCAAAATAATTATATTGAGTTATTTTTTTTCTTAAACTCTTAGGTGAGTAATGGGCGCACACCCTTGTTTCATCTTAATAAGAAGGTCATCAAAACCTCTCTCTCAATTAAATGACTAATCTACAAATATTTCCAAACCACTTAATCTAGTTTCTTAGTCTCTACTGATAAAAGAATAAAAAAATTAGGCTCAAAATCTCTTATTGCTTCTTAGAATCTCCTTTTTCACGAAATTATTTGCATGAACTGGCAGGTTACATTGGGCAATATCTCGAACAAAAATCTAGCAACTGTTTGTTAGAAATATTACAGTTTTTTTTGTCATCAGAGGTTTGTATATGTTGATATTTTGAATAATTCTGATGCATCTGTGTCGCTGAGATTCCTAACAAAACTTTAAGAGCACAGGGAGTCGTGGTGCCAAACTCTTGGTGCCAAACTCCAAAAGTGGTGCCACGACACATCAAAATGAGTATTGGCACCAGAAATGCCATGCACCAGAATTCAGTGGGAGGGTTTTGACACATAGAATTCAGGTGTGCATAGCATTTTTTTATTATTTTTTTTTGGATTTTTTTAAAAAATAAAAATTTTTAAATAAAGACATACATTATCATAACATAATTTTTCTTTTTCATTACGAGAATAAAATGATTTTTTTTTTATAAACTTAAAAATAGGAATAAAGATTTTTTTAAATGTTTAAAAAAATTAAAAGAAAAAAAAAAAAAATATATTTTTTAGTCTTTTTCCCTTTCTCTTCTTTCTTCTTTCCCTCCTTCCCCATATCCCCATGCCGTCTCTCTTCCTATCTTCTTCCCATGCTTTTTCTTTCCCACCTGCAAAAAAAAAATATATACATCAACAAACGAAGGATACAAACACAAAACAACCAAACAAACACACACACACAAGATGAACAGACACACATAAAAAAAATAAAAAATAGCGATTGGCCTGTTAGCCACGAGGCGCAGAAAGCCATGGCTCGAACCACGGAGTTGGTGCGCCATCTCCTTCAATTCCCTCCTTCTCTCTTCCCGTCACTATACTCTCTCCACGCGGCCATAGCTTGGCACCAACAATAACATCCAACAGACCTACTCTACCATCCTTTCATCATCCCTCCATCCCTCTAATAATGGTGATGTGGTATTAAAAACTCTGATGTATCTTTGTATAGGACGTTGGTTCTTCATATATTTAGAGTTAAGTACATTTTTGGTCCATGTGGTTTGTGTGTCATTTTCCTCACTTATTGGGTCCAAGAAAAATAATAAAAAAAAAAATTAGGCTTTGGTACCTACCAAAACACGATAGTTTTCAGGTCCACTTTTTTGTCCATAAGATCATAGTTTCGTTACACTTTTGGTCCAAAAGACATAGTTTCGGTTCACTTTTGGTCCAAAAATTTTAGTGCAAATTCACGGGATTGGACTAAAAGTGGACCGAAACTATAGTTTTGTACCAAAAGTGAACCTTTTTTTGATTTTGGACCAGAAAGTGAACTCGCGACCTAACCACAAGGACCAAATATGTACTTAACTCATATATTTTATAGTGGACCATCTCACAAGCTTTGGTCAAAAATAGACTCGAATTTTATCCGGTCATACATATTTAATAAAAGTGCGTGATCCTCGTCACGAAAAAACATGCATGCAGCTTACGTTAACACAAATGTCATACACAGTTGAAGGGATGAGTCAAATACACCCCTCAAGAAATGTCATGATCACGTCGCCTACGGTCGAAAAGACAATAGCGAAAACATCAAATCCCTAAGATACCAAATCAGTCCAAAGGGATTTTCCTACACTCCCCAAGCATAGTCATTAATTACCCCATACTTTCGCAACAAATCAGGCTGTAAAACTTCCTTCGATGTCAAAACAACCTTTTCATCATTACAAAACAAACGTGCATAAGTTTGGAAACACGTAAACATGAGAGTGAACCCTATAGTCTGTCCACGACTGAGGGGGGCTCATTAACATCATGATGCACGTTGTACATAGACTGAATGACTTGATATTGGTAAATCAAATATCAGATTGAGGAACCAAACCTACTAAAAATACGCACGAATCAAGCCAACTACCAGATCGGTCAACATACACTGTGATTAGGGGAACTGGCGACAAAATACGTCAGGACATACATGACCAACAAAATCTCATCAAGGCCCCACATAGTACGCACGGAACCACTGATCCTCCACTATCCCCTCCGTACACGTGTCACTAACGTTTTTAAGATGTACAAATATGTTGTTAGCCATTAAAATATCAAAGTGCGAAACGGAAAGTGAATGTAACGCTCATTATAGACAGTGTGCTGGTGCTTTAGTGATAGTGGTAAACTTTGGACTTAGAAGCAATATTATGCTACGTCGTAGGGCTAAAGTATCCTCTCTCTCCGGCAATTCCAATGCCCGACCCAACCATTCTATCTGCTATAGTAAGTAGTGTCTTAAGAACGGTTGGAGTGCAGGAAGTATTAGCGATATGTGGTAGTGCGAGAAGACGAGATGCATAGATAGAGAGGATGGAGTTTGGTGGATCTGAGGGAGCAAGCAGAGTTGTGAGCTTGGTTCACGATGGGAGGCTTGAAGCTGGTGTCGGCGGTGTGTAGCGTCAGGTTACGATCTTAATTCGACCGGGAAGGGCATCCAGATGCTACGAGTGTCGATCGCGAGCAGACAGGCTTCGTTTCGAAACGCTCCTGGGTCAGATCTGATACTTAGGTCGTTGGGAGCATGAAGTTTCCAGAGATTTGGTGAGTTTATGAGGCTCACGAGCCCGGTGGGGCGGGCTCTAGGTTAAATCTACTGAGTAAGTGTGGGGAGAATATTACACAGAGTGAGAGATTATCGCGATGACGGAGTAGTAGGTCTTGAGGAGGCAGAAGTGAGGAGACTTACAGTGCTTTAACGAGCGATTCCTATGCGGAAGGAATTGTAGTGTAGCTTAGTTTGATACTTACAAAATGACGTGTTCTTGTTGATTGTGGCATGTAGTATTGTGATGTTGGTGGTGTGTGGGGGCGAAGTAGCTCATTAGTGATCAGTCAGATGACTACTATCAGATATTTCGATATCTGGTATAGTATTTATTTGTTTTTCTTTGTTATACATGATAATATGATTAGGACGCAATACCGCGTAGTAAGTGACATAAAGCAAGCATCCGTGCACGTTATGGTGGAGAGTAAGTCATGATAAGAAGACACTATCAGACACGAGCTGGATGTATATACTAGAACGTCTCATTGGTGTGTGCTATGTGAGGAAGTATTATTTGAGATGATACTCTATCAGCAGTTTGTGGCGGCTTGGGACATATGGGCGGTCGGCGGGTGAGACTTATAGTCTCAAGGACTTGGATATTATTTGGGGACATAATCGGAGACATCTATACAGAAGGAGATTAGATGATGTGAGTGGAGACTGTAAGTAGCCCGAGTTCGTGTGTGCATGGTTTGCCACAATCAAACAGCTATCGCTCTACGTGTGGGGGATGCACAAGTCACACGTCTCTGTAGGTTCTTCAATCTATAGTGTACTTAGTCTACACGTTGGTATGTTTAAATGAGGTCTGTCAAACTTGGAGTAGAGAACATAAGTTTGGAGATGTATAGAGTACGTGAGTGTGTGAATGGCGTCAGCTTGACATAGGATATTTATATTGCTGAGTTAGGTGTGATGTGATGTGTGATGGACAACTGGCAGTGCATTGAGGGAGTCTTATGATAAGGATCTATCTCTTGTGATATATTTGCTATCACTGCATTGTGAGCACAGAGTGTATACTCAGGTGTCTTATGAGGGCCGATTGTGCACCTATGGAGAGTCAGTGATATTTCGTTTCTGCTGGGCGATGATTTTTCTGGAGGTGTTCACTATGACTGAGGTACGGGAGTAGGTTGGGATTGTTGGATGGTGTGGGGGGGTATATTGTGTACATGGTGGGGGGGGTGGAGAGTGTTTATGTGATGTGATGTATTGTGATCTGTAGGGTGGGGAAAGGGAGTGAGGCTGGTGATGTATCATGTACTTGGGAAGTGTTAGTGTGATGGTGTTGTGTTTGGGTTTGAGGTTGGTGGATAGGACGAGTGTTGGTGTAGAGGTGTGGGATGGATCGTGGAAATAGGGGAGGTTGATTGTGAGTTGGTGATTTGGTATTTGAGTTGAGGTAAGTAACTTAGGGGAGATACAGTATTTTGCAGTGTGATGTAAGTGGTGTGTGGGTGTGGTGTGTAGGAGTTAGTAGGGTTGAGGATGTACAGAGGAGATTGGGTGTAGTTGGGGTGTTGTGTAGGAGTGGAGTTAATGGTATTATGAATTGTAATTATTTTTAGATGTAAGTGGGGGAGTAGAGTTATGGTTGCGAGAGTTTAGGGGGTGTAGTTTTAGTTATGTTGTTAAGAGACAGTGGGGGGTGGTTGTTTGAGGGTTAGACTTTGAGAGTAGGGTGTGAGGGTATTTGTGAAGGAGTGTAAATTTGGTGTTGTTTATAATTGTGAATGGTTTTGATTGTGTTGTTGTGTATATTTATTTAAAAAATTATTTGATTATTAGTTATATATTTTAAGATGGTAATGGTAAATTTATATGATATTAAAAGGTAATGGTGTAACCTCGAGATTTTTTTTGTTTTTTTTTTTTAGAAAAAAATATTTTTTACTATTCCCACCGATTGAAATAAAAATTGATTTGAGAAAAAATATCAATCGACATGTGGTATACTTTAACTTATAGCATATATAATAAATACTTAATATATATTTAATATATAACTAATAGCCAAGATATCAAATAATAGTAAGAGTAAGTATTCCGTAAGGTTTTTAAGAAAATTACTTTTAACCAAAGTAAAATTCAAAACCTCCCGGGTCGTAGTCCCAACGAAGCGTGAATTAAGTTCGTGATCGCGTGTTTGAATAATCGAATTTTGATTTTGGGTTTGGATTCTATTTCTACTAATGCAAAAAACAAATAAAAGCAAGAAATAATGAAAGCAATTAAAAATTTAAACTAAAAACGATAACAGGAATCTAAAATCGAGCCTTAAAAACCAAAATTATCAAATTTTAACCCTAAAAATGCAAATTTAATTTTTAAAAGTCCTAAATGATTAAAAATAATTTTAAAAAAAAGAATTATGTTTTTTTGACTTTTATTTTATGATTTTTATGAATTAAAAACTAATTTACCTAAAAATAATTATTAAAAAAACTAAACTAAATTAAAAAATTCTAAAATTTTACTAAAAATACTTAAGATAATTCCTAATTCCTCAAAAAATAAAATAAGCCACACAGCCTATCTTAGATAAGCATAAATTAAGCTGTGAAGTCCCAAATAAACAGATCTTCTTAGCTTGTTAAAGCTTAGTTAACTTGGATAAATCCAAACTAACTATATGAGAAACTATGATTGTGAATAACTACAAGTTATGCGGAATCTAACTTGTAATACAAGAATAACAATGAATACTAAACTTGAATATATTGATTGCAAATATTCTGCCTAGGTTACAGAATAACTAACTATAAATTGATATGTGTTTTCTGTAAAAATTGATATCTCTAACTATGCCGTAAAGTTCCTTTTATACACTAAGGAAACCCTAATGAGCTTACAAACCGCGTTAAGTGATCATGCATATCTATTCCCTAATATATCCATGCATATCACATAAGCAGTACTAACTTCTTATACTAACAGTACTAATAAACTAACTAGCAGTACTAACTATAACTAACAGTACTAACTATTACAACTAGCACTACTAACGACTTAGTTTATATTTTTTAATCTTCAGTAGCAGCACAAATCTTCAAATAGTAATACTAAGTCCATCAGCAGTATAACCATGTAGAAGCTCTTAATTCCTAACAATCCTCCCTTAAACTTGTGATTTATCTCCAAATCAGCAAGTTTCTTCAGTATAAGCATCTTGATCACCAGGAGGATGTATCCAAACACTTCTTCATTCTTCTAGCTGTGACTTGATAAACTTGAGAAGCTCAAATGCCATTGTGCTCTCAGCTTCAGCTTCTAGCTTCTAGTTCAACATCTTTTGCAGCATTTCCTTGATGAGAGGATACCTTTTCTCTACTAGCATGTTGAAGCAGGTCAAAGTACCATCCATCAGTAATGTATGAACTCCACAACTTTCATACAATTTCTAGCTAATTAGAGTCTAATCCTACTGATTACTCCAAATTTCATCCTCTGCATTTGGTTCAAACATTACCTTAAGATCTCCCCAAAGCAGCAAATTATAACCTTCTGGAGTAGTGTCTTCAAACCTTTTCATCACCAATCTGTGCAAATCTACCAAATCTTGTCTATCAAATTTCCCTGAGCATACTGGATAATGATTTGTGATAACTAGTATTCCCATCTGCTCTAATTATCTTATAAACATGTAGATCTTCCATATCAACACTTCCTAAGTTCTGAGATTCCCAATCAACTATAGGGTATCTAGCAGACAAAATCTTTGGATCCACAGTTTCTTCTTCATCTAAAACAACTGTTAACCACATTCTTAACTCTTCCTTTTCATGCTCATAGTCTGTAGCTGCTTCTTCATCGCTCTTTGCCGATTCCGTGTACCCTGTCAACATCCTCTAGCTTTTGCTTTTTAGCACTTTCTTCACTTTTCTTTTCACCTGCTCTTTTTCTGGCAAGTGTTTTCTTTCTTTCCCTCAGCTGGCTGGCTACTGCTATCATTCTTCTTTCCACTGTCATTAATCACTTCTGTATCCATTAGTATAAAATCTTGATTCCTCTTTTGCTGTCTTTCATACAACCCATGGATTTCTTCATAAGTCTTTCCTTTCAGCTGACTGTATTTGTAACCACCTGTGTTCTTTAGATAAGTTATCATAAGATTCCTTAACTGAGTCCTAGTAGGTGGTTTACTTCTGATCTCTGCAGCCTTTTGAGCAGCTCTAAACTTTCTTTGTGCTGCTATTGTTTCTACCAAAAATTATGCTCTTTCTTCAATGGTAAACTGTTCTCTTTCTTCCTGTTGGAGCTTTGCAGCAAACAAAGCATCAGCATCAATGCTAGCTTAAATAGTATCATATTCTTCATAAAGTGCAGCCATAGATGCTTCTTCTTGTGCTACTCTTTCTTTTTGTCTCCTTTCTAACTCTGCTAATTCTTCCTCATGAAGTCTTTGAGCTAACTCTGCATCTGCTTGAATTTGCAAATCACCTTGATCTTTCTTCTTGATTTTCACAGGTTCTTCTTCAACCAGTACACCTTTACCTTTGTCTTTAGGATCAATGGTTGGAAGAGGTTGAAGTGTTGTTATTGATCTGACAGTTCTAGAAGAGTCTTCTACATCTGTAATAGCAACTCCTTTCTCCTTAGCTTTCTGTTCCTTCATCTTTATCAAAGTCTGAGCCATTGCCATAGTAACATCCTCATCATCAAAGGATCTGTTATTGATGAAGGAGGAGTCCTTGGTTCAACAGTACTAATAGTTACAATTAGCAGTACTAACTCCAGTTGTAGCAGCATCAACTGTCTCCTCTTTAACATTTTCAATATGATCATCAAGCTCTTCAAAATCCTAATCTGTGAACGTTGGTTTTATCTTGTCACTTCTCCTCCCCTGTTTGGATGCATCCTCCTCATCCAAACCATCATTAGAAGAAGTCTCAACTTGTTTGTATTTCCTCCTTCTGGAGTGATATGCAGGACTTCCTTTTTCTTTCCAATTTCTTGACTCTTTTCTTTAGGGTGAGGATCTCCACAGCTTGAGCATCCTTTTCTTTCTCCAAGTCAAGCACCTGTTTTAACAGTTTTGTATACAGAGTAATCAATTCATCTAGTTTCATCCTACCCTCATCAATTCCAGGTGTGTAACCTCCTGTGAGAGGTGAATCATGGGGTGTAGATGGTACATTATCTGTTAATTCAAAAGTGTGTTCCATCCTGCCCTCCCCACTTCCAGATGTGTGACCTTATGAGAGAGGTGGTTCATTGGGCTGTACAAGTACTCTCTCAAACCTAGTCTGAGCAGGAATACCCCCATGGTGTCTTGGTGTCTGGGACTGCCACCTGTATCCATTCCTTGAGGAATGTTAACATTAGGCATTGTCGTGGTCTAGGTCCTAATTATGTTATCACTGTCATGTGCTGCATCTAAGCTAGCAACAATAGTGATAGCACTTTCCACACTATCACCCCCTCCTTATGGACAACGTCATCTGCTCTATGGCCTAAAGGCACACTAGTCTGAGGTAACTCAGTGTCCTTTTTAGTTTTCCTACATTTTTGAGTCTTTCTTTTTCTTTGATAAGTAGTTGGAGATGGGAGAATTTGCTCAATGTGAGCTTTATGAAAAACAATTTGAGATACTGCAGTTTGGCGTGCTTCAGTTTGTGGTGCTGTAGTTGGAGATGTTTCAATGTGAAGTGATGTAATTTGAGGTTCTGAGATAGTTGGTTGTGAGGTAGAGGGTGTGGGATAGGGTTCAGGATGTACTGCTGAACCTTCACCCTCAGGTGCTTAGTTTTGCACCAACATATAGGCAAAAAGTGGAGTAATGTTTCCTGATAAATTGACACTTTTCCTTGCCATATTTGAGAAAACCTTTTTAGTATGGCATGGTGTCACATATGTATCATTAAAAGGTTCTGGTAAATCTTTAAGCTGATTATTCAAAAAGAGTTGTAAAAACGTTGGATACATTAAAACCTTCTTTAAATCCAAGTTTCTTAACATACCATCAAAAATTAATTTAGAAAAATTAAAAATTTGACCCTTTGCCAAACATATAACTGCTGAAGCCAAATTAGTTGAAAACTCATTCCAAGCAGTTGATTTTGAACTTATGCAATGAAGGATGGTATGTATTAGGAATTTCCATTGTGGAGAGAATGAACTTTTTTGAAAAGTAAGTTTTGTTGAAAGTTGTTCATATCCCATCAATGCAAGGTTTTCAAATTTTTTATCATTTGTGAGGCAAGTTACACCATCCTAATCATTAAAGAGAAGATCACTTCTCACTGATGATTCTGATATAACCACAGCCTTGCCATTAACAATAGCATGTATTTGCTTCACAGGATTATTTTGGAAGTAGCAGTGTTCCAAAATTGTTCAATATAAGAAGCATAGATAGTAGGACTTACAGTGAGAGCATAGTTGATTAAACATGTAGAGAGGAAGTCTACTTTTTGATGAAACTTTGCATTTTTATCACTCTTTTCCAAATAGGCTACAATATTGTGTTGATCAACAAATTTCAAATCAGCCATTTAGTGAGTGATTGATGAAAAAGATTCTGGGTTTAAGATCGTTGATGAGAGTATAAGGGTTTGTAAAAGTTAATTGAGACATTTTAAAGAGCACATAGGGTTTTGATTTGATCGACTTAATAAGCTTGAATCTTTAAGAGGAAGAAATCTTATAAGGAAAAGAAATATCAAGAATTTTCCAAATCATAGACCTCATATGCAAGTTGTTGGCTGAAATATCTCAACGGTTATAATGAATTAATGAAAATCGTTCATGCCTCTAATAGTAGTAACGGTTGTAACACCCCCAAATTGGGTTGCAGCGGAATAAGGGTCCGGGGCGTGTTACTTCTCAGATCAATAACACAAGATATATATAGAACGACCAAAATGTCGTTTGAAAACGATACATTGGATTTAACAAAGTAATTGTTACACAAGCCCGAAGCTTAACTTGTTCACTTGATTAAAATACAATGATTTTTAGCCCATAACAGATAACAAAATGTATTGCGACAAAATCTTTAATGCATGACATCCAAATTCAAAACCACCAATGTATCCCTTGTACCTCTTGCTTACTGATCCCCTGAACTAGATAGACATGCGAGAATTCATGAGGATCCATATTTATGCCATACCATGAATAAAAGTTAATGAACTGTTTATCCTAAACACATTACCCTCCCCCTCAAACAATACTTCCGAGAGTTAAGTATCAATGCTAGCAATTAGAAAGTTAAACCTGCTAACATCAAAAGCCATTGTAAAGAAGAATCTAACAACATTTGGTCTGTGTGAATCTTAATCACTTGAATCAACTTCTTCTCATAACAATCTCTGATGAAATGGTACCTTATCTCTATGTGCTTGGTTTTAGAGTGAAATACTGGATTCTTCACAATACAAATGGTGCTTTCATTATCAATGAAAATCTTGGTGTTCATGAAATTGAATCCATAGTCAAGCATCTAATTTTGGATCCATAACACCTATCTACAACAGTTAGCAGCAGCAACATACTCTGCTTTAGTTGTTGAGTTAGCATACTTATCTGCTTCTTACATGCCATGAATCACCCTCCTTGCCAAGAATTGACACCTCCTGTTGTGGATTTCTTGTCAAGGCTAGCTCCAGCATAATCACTATCAAAAAAAGCTTCCAAGTCAAATGGTGAATCTCTAGGATACCAAAGGCCCAATTTAGGTTGGCCTTTTAAGTATCTAAAGATCCTCTTCACAGCATGAAGATGTGAAGTCTTTGGAGTAACTTGAAACCTTGCACAAGTACAAACAGCAAACATTATGTCTGGTCTAGAAGCTGTTAAGTACATTAATGATCCAATCATTGATCTATATAAGTGTACATCCACATCCTCAGCTTCTTCATCCTTGATCAATGCTTAGTTAGTCCCCAATGGAGTGCTTGCTGTTTTTTTTTATTATTTTAACTGAGGAGAAATCAAACTTTTTCAATATATCAGCCATATACTTGTCTTGACTAATGAAAATTCCATCATCCTTCTACTTTACTTGTAACCCTAAGAAGAAAGCGAGTTCCCTCATAGAACTTATCTGGAATCTCTTGTGCATCAAACTTTCAAACTTTGTACATAAAGACTTCTTATAAACAAAGTCTTATCTATAGTGCCTCTTCTAAATCCATTTCCAATTAAGTAGGTAGACAAGGTCACATACCAGGCTTTAGGAGCTTGATGAAGACCATATAAGGCCTTATCTACCTTTTGTAAACATTGTTAGGAAACTGAGGATCTTCAAAGCCAGGAGGTTGACACACATATACCTTCTTTTCTATTGTGCCATATAAAAAGGCACTCTTAACATCCATTTGGTACACAATGAACCCCATAAATGATGCATAGGCTAAAAATAACCTGATTGCTTCAATCCTAGCAACAAGAGCAAAAACCCATCTAATCAATTCCTCTTCTTGAGAGGTGTAAACTTGTGCAACTAAAAAAACAATCTTGTCCGGGGGGGGGGGGGGGTGACTTGTTCTAACTACTATTCCTCTCTTATCCTGTGGTAATTAGGATACTCGTCTACCCTTAAATGAGTTTTCTATAATAATAGTTATCATTCGGGTGTTTGATGTGCTCTATTTAAAGCGTTGTATGGAAGGAAGTGTAGGTCACATGTTCTGTAGGCTGAAGTTGGAGAAAGTGGTTTGATTAGGCCGAGTTGGTACAAGAGACAACCGACAAGGTAGTCTTGATCAAGGAGAAGCTCAAAGCGGCTAGAGATTGCCAAAAGAGCTATGTTAGCAATATGCGTAAACATTTAGAGTTGAAGTTGGTGATAAAGTGATGTTGGAAGTGTCGTCTTGGAAAGATGTAGTGCATTTGGAAAAGAAAGAAATGTTAGCACCAATATATGTGGGACCATTTGAGATCATTAAAGGGATCTGTCCTATGGCCTATTGATTAAGATTGTCTCAATAATTTAGTAGCGTATTTGATATGTTTTAAATTTAAAGAAGTATTTAGCGGATACAAATCTGCATGTACATTTAGAAGAAATTAAGGTAGACAAAACTTTTCATTTTGTTGAAGAACCTATTGGGATTATCGATCGTGAGGTTAAAGTTTGAAGTGTAGTAGGATTCTGATAGTTAAGTCCATTGGAACTCTAAGCGAGGTCATGAGGATTTCATAAAAACGAAGTATCAACACTTGCTTGTTGAGCAAGCTATCATTGTAAGTACTAAGTAAAGTTGGACACATAGGGTTATTGGCAGACTTTAGTGCACCCTTGAATGTTCTGAGGTGGTTTGGTTAATGTTATATTTTGAATAAACTCGAGGTCGAGCTGATTCTTCAAAAACATTAAGCTTTGTAACAACTCATAACTTAGTTCCAAGACAGTTCTTGTTTGATAAATTGCGGGGCTAGATTATGAATGACGTTGTTACATAATTTAAGGTTTTAACGAGTTTCCTCAAAGACAGGTGATGTTCATGTAGTTAGATGTTATTTTTGCTTAGAGTTGTATGCTGCTATTTGTACCCTTGTATGGGCAAGCGAAATTGTAAGCAGTGAGTTTCTGATCGTGAAAGTTAAATGAGATTCAAAGTGTAGCCTTAAGTTCATGTGGGAACGTGAGGACCATATAAAAGATAAGTATACCCAATTTTTTATTGATGATGATGTTGAACCTATTAGTTAAATCTCGGGACGAGATTTCTCTAAGGGGGGGATACTGTGACAATTGTGCTTTAAGCAGGTTAGTCAAACCGTTGGTATTGACTTGAGCTTCATTATGTGTTTTGATAATTATGTGTTTATGTGATCTTATGTGAGTTGGTTACAAATTCATTTAGCGTGATCGTCTCATGGTGATTGAAGTTATGGTTGCTATAGATATTTCATTATGTTCACATTTTAGTGACAATGAAAATGGTGGTATATTTATATGTGTGTACGTATTTATATTTATATGTATACGTATTTAGATAATAGGAATTCGCGAGGATAAAAATTTGGTTTAGAAATTTAGTTAATGAATTTTAGTATTATTAAGTTGGAGAAATAAAGTATGAAGTGAATTTATTTTTAGGTATTTAAAACTAGTTTTATTTAGAAGGATGTCTAAATAATTAAAGGTTTTTATAAAAATAACAAAATTAAAGGGTTTTTGTGTAAATAATAAAAAAAAAAATATAATTAGGGGTGTTTGACCGATCGATGGAAGGAAAAAAAAGAAAAAAGAGTTTTATTAGAAAACAAATTTGTGTTAGATAGGGACTAGGAATATTGGTGTAGCCTATAAATACCAAAAACCACTCCTCTATTTTCTTTTTAATATCCAGTCGAACCAAGAGCAGAGAAAAAATATATATTTTTTTATTATTCAAGATCCAAGTGGTGGTTCGTGTTAATTAATCGAAGGTTTTAGGTATGTTTATAAACTTTAATTGTTTTAATTTTATTTTTAATTCATGTAACAATAAAGTGATGGAAAAATTATGGTTTCATAAAATCTGTAAATTAATGATGTTAAAATTAATTAGAAGTGTTTAGGGTTTAATTAGAATCATATTGATGTATTCGGTTAGAGTTAGAACGCGATAAAATTGAATTTAGGGTTGAGCAGAATTTTGAGTCATCTTGTTCGAATGTTATCTCATGATTGGTAACGAGATTTTTGATGAATCTTATGTCTATTGATAAGTTCAGCGAGTCTAGTTTCCAGAAAATCTGGCCTCGAAAGTTTTTAAGGTCGGGAAGTCATTCAAATGTTGGTTACACTAAAAGTTGTCAGATCAGTAAATACGGGTCAGATTTAGGTCATGTTTGTGAGGGTAAAACCTTAACTTAAAATTCGAATTAAGCTTAGCCCTTCTACAGTAGTTAAGTTCCATATGTCTATGGATAATCCTGTAAAAATTAGCCTCTGAAAGCATGTCTAAGTATGGTAGTTAGAGTGATATATTTTGGTGTGCAATCAGATCCGAATTAGGACAGTTTTGAAGTTTGATTTTATTTGAGGTAGTTACACATGTAAGTAATACTTGGGAATCACAAGGTAGTTAATATACTCATAAATGAACATGGGTGATTTTTGGTATAATTTATGAAGGTCATTAAGTAAGGGTTTTGGGTACGTAAAGAGACACTAAAATTCTGCAATTCTGAGTTAATTGTAAGTAGCTAGTGTAAAGTGTTAGTAAGATGGTTAAGGTTGGGCATGGTGTCGGGGTGACCCATGATGGTTAACTAAACCCTTAGACATCCATCATATGTGTGTTACATGGACTAGAGCTTTTAGCTTGGTCGCGTGTAACCGTGTTTATTTATTTGTATAGTTGCGTGTAGAGATTTGGAAGCTGCGTTTGAGTATCCAGGTGAGTTTCATAGTCCCATTTTACTATGTTTTCTTGGGATGGAAGTGATGCAAAATATGTTTCAAAATGTTTTGATTCTGTGATTATATGGTTCAAGTTACACATAGACATTTAAGTAGCTATTATATGTTATGTGCTGCATGTTGTATGATGTTGCATTGTTCTTCGCCTACTTTGTGGGCAAGAGGTTTCGCCTACTTGATGTGGGTATGAACCTGTGTGTGTGCTACGGTACCAAAAGTCTGGGATTTGGGGATTTCATTCCTCTCCATGACTATTTTTGTTGCATTGGATCGAGGGACACGTTTCGTCCCAATTGAGATTCTTAGTTGCATGAATGCTAACATGTATAATAGCCAACTTATTTTTCCTATCATGTTTTGTTTTTTATATAATCACAGTAATTGATTTAAATCTTGTATTGGTGTCGTAAAACCTATGACTCTCACCAACCATTGTGTTGACGTTTTAAGCATCATTTTCAGGTGAGCGTTATGAAGGTGTTGAAGTAAATAAAAGTGGCTATAGAGACCATTAGGATGCATTGGAAGTTCCCATTTGATTTCGTTTCGTATTTTGTTGCATGAATTCTTGAATGTTTTTAATAGGTTTGTGAGACATTGTCTTTGTATTAATGAGACCCCCTTTTCATTAATACAAGATGCCGATCTTTTGTTTTCGGTATTGTCATGACACATCGTGTCTTTTATATTAGTTATGCATGTAGTGATTCTCTATTGTTGACACCATTGTGTTATGATGATATCCATGATGTTACGCCTTGTGTTTTCGCCTTGGCGGGGTGTGACACCAGAGCTTGGTATGAAACCTTATCAACTTATTTGTTGGACAATAGGTTTCAGAAAGGAAAGATAGACAAGACTTTGTTTTTCAAAAGGGACAAAGGTGATATTCTGTTAGTTCAAGTGTATGTAGATGATATCATTTTTGGCTCTACAAAGAAGTCATTATGCACTGAGTTTGAGAAGATGATGCATAAGAAGTTTCAGATGAGTTCTATGGGTGAACTCACATTCTTCTTAGGACTATAAGTAAAGTAGAAGGAGGATGGGATTTTTATCAGTCAAGATAAGTATGTGATTGAGATTTTGAAGAAATTTGATTTTACTGATGTCAAGATAGCAAGCACACCTATGGAAACTCAAAAACTTTTGCTCAAGGATGAAGATGGTGAAGAAGTGGATGTTCATTTATATAGATCAGCGATTGGTTCATTGATGTATCTTACTTCTTTAAGACCTGATATTATATTTGTAGTGTGTACCTATGCAAGATACCAAGTCAACCCAAATGTTTCACATCTTCATGCTATAAAAAGGATTTTTAGGTACTTAAAAGGTCAACCAAAATTAGGTCTTTGGCATCCAAAAGATTTTCCTTTTGATTTGGTAGCATACACTGATAGTGATTATGCTGGAGCAAGCTTGGATAGGAAGTCTACAACAGGAGGTTGTCAATTCCTTGGAAGTAGATTAATATCATGGCAATGCAAGAAACAGACAGTGGTTGCAAATTCCACAATAAAAGCTGAATATGTGGCTGCTTAAAGTTGTTGTGGACAAGTGCTTTAGATTCAGAATCAATGACTTGATTATGGGTACAATTTCTTGCATACCAAAATCTTTATTGATAATAACAGTACTATTTGCATAATTAAAAATCATGTTTTTCATTCAAAAACAAAGCATATAGAGATTAGACATCACTTTATTAGGGATTGCAATGAAAAGAAGTTGATTCATATGGTTAAAATCCATACTGACAAGAATGTTGCAGATTTACTTACAAAAGCTTTTGATGTAAGTAGGTTTCAATATTTGATTGCTAGTATTGGAATGATAAATATCTAAAATCTTTTATCTCTTTATGTTTTTGTAGTGTTTTGTATGAATTAGTACTGTTATTTATGTCATTAAAATTTTCTGCTGTTAAGTATAATTAGTGCTGCTAGTTATATTTAATACTGCTAAGTTAATGCTGTTAATTATACTTAATACTGCTGGTATAATTAACATTGTGATTTGGTGTGAAAAAGAATTAAGAGAGTTGGTGAGAATAAAAATAGAAAGAGAGATGTGTAGAACAAAAACAGACAAAGTGATTTGGTGAGTAAAAGAATTGAGAGAATTTATGAGAATAAAAACAAAAAGAGAGATGTGTGAATAAAAACAGACAGAGTGATTTGGTGAGTAAAAGAACTGAGAGAATTTGTGAGAATAAAAACAAAAAGAGAGCTGTGTGAATTAAAAACAGACAAAGTGATTTGGTGAGAAAAAGAATTAAGAGAAGTTATGAGTTAAAAAACAGAAAAAAAGTTGAATATATTAAAAACAGAGAGTGTTTGGACTGGAATTGGAGTTAATGCTAGTAACTCAAAGTTAATGCTACTAGGCATTACTTACTACTACTGTTGAAAGTTAATGCTGCTAGGTATAACTTACTACTGCTGTTAGAAGTTATTCCTGCTAGGCATAAACTTACTACTGCTTTTGAAAGTTAATGTTGCTAGGCATAACTTACTACTGCTGTTGAAAGTTAATGCTGCTTGTATAACAACCCAAGAATTTTCATCAAATGCAAAACCTATTTTACTATTATCACAATTATACGGGGAATTTTTTTGCTTTATTACATTACTTATATATCTCAGTATGTCATAACTAAAGTAGATGAGCTCACGCAACCTATCTATGACAATCCTATCTTCATAATATATCAAGTTAATATCATAATATCATTTTTACAAAGTACATTATTCATATAATGTACCATTCGCGATGTTATATCTAAACGAGCTTTAAACCGTTATCAGATGCCTCTAAACCCTAATTCCATGAAAGATTAACATCTAAAGTGAATGCACAAGCTACTAAAGCATATGTACAAGCAATATAACATCTCATTTTAAATATAAAATCTCTTCAAGTCAAAGTACAAGTCTCTAAAAGCTCAATGTACAAGTCATTAAGCATGATCTCTAAAATAGCCGTTTTACCTCCGTTTTCATTCTAATTTCTTCACCATCACTTTTGTACAAGCTACTACACTCAATATACAATATATAAACCCTAAATATTCTATTCATAAGCTTTCATACATCTTTTTACACTCAAAACCCTAATTCAAAACCCTAAACCCTAAAACCGAGCTAGTTTCTAAACCATGACTCGTTTCTTCATTTTTATCCATTGTAAACCTAAACCAATACTTAAATAAGTTATAATAACATAAATTACAACATTATCAATCATAATCCATTATCATTTCATCATTCTACTTCAATTATACAAGAAATAAATCCAGAAAACCCTAATTGTGCCCTAATTGTAACTTTGACCCGTTTACTCATTTTCTACCCATTTTAACCCAAACCACCTATCAACTTTTGATTATAATCCTTAATATATGTCTTAGGATCAGTAACCTATCATTCCTAATCAAATGTACACGAAATCCAAGCTAGAAAACTTAACCCGAACCCTAATAAGCCCTAAATGTACCCGTATACACCTTTCTTTCATTTTGACCCATTTTAACTAATCTTTTTGCAAACAAGCACCTCCATGACTCACCTCCTTCATACCTAAGCAGCTTACACACCTTCTAAACAAATATCTTCATCATTTATAGTATAAAATTTGCACATGGTCTCTTGTTTCTTCTTGTTTAAGCCGCGGCATCACATGGGGTATCCCACACATCAAAGCTAGTTTCTAGCTCATAAAACTCATCAAGTAGCCTCTCCTCATTATCCTCTAGACCTCATACATGTCCTCTCCTGGTTACAAAGCTTACCTTAGCCTCCAAGATCATTTCAAGTATAAATAGAGACCTAAACTCTTCATTTTTCTTCATCCCCCACTTCCTCCTCTATAACCCTTACATAGAAGCAATCCTTTGCTCTAATAGATCCTAAGTGATCTTAAGAAGGCTCAAGTTCAGAAAGGAAGCAAAAGAAACCAAAGAACACGAAGCCTTTTATTGAGAGTCGTTACTTCTAGTGCGTACGAAGTCCGAAATTTCCCCGATTTCTGACCCGTCTTCCAAGCTTAATAAGCTCAAACCAGCGTTCTTAAGCTTTTTCTGCTTTCATAATGTCACTGATGGTTCATATTATTTGCTAAAATATAGTTTAAGCTTTGAACTCAAAAACCTAAGTGTTATGCCTTTTTGATCCAATAACCGTATTTTCACCAGGAAACCCTATTTTCATGTTTTTACTTTAAACTAAGAGCTTAACTTGTAAACTATTGTTATAACATTTCTTATCCCACCCTTACTAATAGCTTTATAATGTTAAAATAAGTGCTTTCTTTGATAAGTCATGAAAGAATTTAATCTTAAAACCCGCGCGTTTTCATTTTAAAACCCTAATTTGACCCGTTTTACTTCCTAGCTTAACGAATCGTTAAATTAAACTTGTGTTATGTTAAAACTTCATATTTTAGTTTATTATAACTTATAAATGTCTATTGAAATGTTAAAATAAGCTTGCATGGCAATTTGGACATGTTTTGTAATTATAATCCATGCAAGGGGTATATATCATAAATTTCAGAAACTTATAACTAAAAGGACTAAAAGTGTCATTTTATCAAAGTTATAACTATAGGGGTCTATTATGTCACTTTTCAAAGTCCAAGGTTTACTTGGTATATCTTTTAAAGTTGAAGGACCAAAGTCGTAAAAATGCAAACCCTAGGGGTCTACTTGCAATTTTCCAAACCCCAGGGTCTAAAATGTAACATTTTGAAAAAGTATAAAAACACATTCAAAACATTACCAGACATAACTTTAATTAACGCTTGACGTGCTTAACATTTCCAGATATTGAATAAAACGCTTAAAACCGATCATCCAGAAGCTATATTGTACCACAATACTAGGGAGCTTCATATTAAGAGGTTTCATCTTGGTATTACGTTCTGACTGAGTTGTTGGGTTTACGATTTAAAGTGCCCTAGCTCCTCAAACATTTACTGAATGACTTCTGAATTATGATGGCCCGAACGGTGATACAATAATTCCAAACTCTTCAATCAAACTCATAACTCTTAAAACTAAAGTTCTAGAGTACAATCTTCCTAAGACTCAACATATTTACTCAGGTTACGTGACGTGGCTATTTACTATCATTTTGCTATATCAACCTTCCCCGGTTAAGATTGTGATAAGGTCGTCAGCTTTCATTTTGGAATATTTATTACATCTACCTATCAGGTGAAGTTCATAACCTCGCCTTTACTTATTTACATGTTTTATAAACCCGCGAGGGGGATACATGCTTGTTACAAACTCTTTTACATACTCATTTATCTTATAACAATGTGATTACTTTTCAAAGACTTAATGAATTCATAATCTCACATATCTTATAAACCCGTGACACCTACTATAAAATCATAAATGCAAGTGTTATGCTAAACTATATGCTATCCTGATATATTATTGCCTAGGTACATGGAAATATCTATTTGGGTAGTATCTCCCAATATCTCTTTAATATCTCTTTAGTATCTCTTTGGGTAATATCTCCCAGTATCTCTTTGGGTAATATCTCCCAATATCTCTTTGGGTAATATCTCCCAATGTCTCTTTGGGTAGTATCTCCTAATATCTCTTTAATATCTCTTTATCTCTTTATGTGATTCATGAGTTTAGGGTGATAATACTGTTCACTATGACAATAATGTTCTTCATAACAATTATTCCTGCAATACCAACATTTCCAATTATGATAACTTGTATTTAACTATTACATTTCAAACCTATGAATTTCACTCAACCTTTGTGTTGACCCTTTTTAGCATGTTTATCTCAGGTAATTGAGCAAGTTGCGGTACGGAGTGGCATGGACTCGAAGGTGGCTAAACTGTTATCATTCAAACATGATGTTTTAGATTTTGGGACCTGCATTTTGTAAAAACTCTGATTATAATGAATGATAACTAAATTTTTCCGACAACATCTCTTTTAAAGTTGTTTTCTATGATTATGATTGTTGTATCCATGAAGTAATACCCCAGATTAGCTTCCACTGCTATATTGTAAAAATAGGGGTGATACAGCTTGGTATAACTTACTACTGCTGTTGGAAGTTAATGCTGCTAGGCATAAACTTACTACTGCTGTTGAAAGTTAATGCTGCTAGGCATAACTAACAACTGCTGGTGAACGTTAATGCTGTTAAGGGTATTTTCATAAATACTTCGATTAAGGGTTTCATTCACTCATTTAATCGATTTCATTCAATCATATACTCTTTAATCACAAACCCTAACTTAATTTCATCATTCATCATCAAAACCTAAGACAATGACGACCTTACAGTTTGCTGATACTCAAAATTTGGTCATGTTTTTGTCTAAACCCGCTAAAAGTGAAGGGTTTGAGCAAATTGTAGATTTTCTAAATGCAAACCCTATAAGATATGCACTAACGATCAATCCCACTATCTATACTTCATGCATTTAACAATTCTAGGCTAATGTAAAGGTGAAAACTGTCAATAGGGAAGTGCAGTTACAAGCCCTAGTGGATGGGTAGAAGATAATCGTTACTAAAGCATCTGTTAGACACGACCTTTAACTGAATGACGAGAAAGGTACAGATTGCTTGCCAAATGCTACCATTTTTGAAGAACTTACAAGGATGGGGTATGAAAAACTTTCACAGAAGCTAACATTATATAAGGCATTCTTTTCTCCTCATTAGAAATTCTTTATTCATATCATTTTGCAATGTCTAAGTGCTAAAACTACTACATGGAATGGGTTTAGTAGCACTATGGTTTTTGCAATTATCTACCTAGTTACAAACCAAAAGTTTAACTTTTCAATGTACATATTTGAAAGTATGGTGAAGAACTTGGATAATGCTGGTAAATTCTTGATGTATCCAAGGTTTGTGCAAGTCTTTTTGGATAAAAAACTTGAAAGGATGTAAAGTCACAAGAGAATTTATATTACACCCTCTCATACTAAGAAGATTTTTGGAAATAAGAGAAGGATAGGGAAAGGTTTTTCTAAAAGGGACACTTCCTTATATCCTATAATGATGGTCCAAGCTTAACAAGAATAGGGTGAAGGTTCAGTAATGCCCACTGATCCCCAATACATACCCACCATTATTAAACCATCAACATCTCAACCCCAAAAGAAACAAAGATCAAGAAGGCCAAAGAGAAAGGACACTGAGGTACCTCAGCCTAGTGGTCCTACAACCAATGTTACAGATGAGGCTATCTATGAGGATATGGATGATAGTTTGGAAAGGGCTGCCACTACTGCTACTAGCTTAGATGCAGAGCAGGATAGGGGTAACATCAATAAGACCCAACCCAAGGCAACACTTAATGAACCAAGTTCCTTAGGAACTAGTTCAGGTAGTGGTCCCAAGCGCCAAGACACCATGGGGGACACAATTACTCGAACTAGGTTGAAGAATGCATCTAAAACATCTAATGATTCACTGCTCGCAGGAGTTAACACACCTCAAAGTGATAAGGATAGAATGAAACTCAATGAATTGATGGAATTTTGTACCAAATTGCAATAAAGAGTCCTTGACTTGGAGAATACAATGACAGCTCAAGCTCAAGAGATTACAAGTTTAAAATTGAGAGTTAAGAAGTTAGAGAAGAAAAGAGGGTCAAGAACTCACAAGCTTAAAAGATTATACAAGGTTGGTAGATCTGCAAGAGTGATTTCCTCTGATGAAGCTAGTTTAGGTGATCAGGAGGATGCATCCAAATAGGGGAGGAAAATTGATGATATTGATAAAGATGCAAAGAAATTCTTTGTCATTCTTCTTATAGATGATATCATTTTTGGCTCTACAAAGAAGTCATTATGCACTGAGTTTGAGAAGGTAATGTATAAGAAGTTTCAGATGAGTTCTATGGGTGAACTCACATTCTTTTTAGGACTACAAGTAAAGCAGAAGGAGGATGGGATTTTTATCAGTCAAGACAAGTATGTGACTGAGATTTTGAAGAAATTTAGTTTTACTTATGTCAAGACTGCAAGCACACATATGGAAACTCAAAAGCTTTTGCTCAAGGATGAAGATGGTAAAGAAGTGGATGTTCATTTATATAGATCAATAATCGGTTCATTGATGTATCTTACTTCTTCAAGACCTGATATTATGTTTGCAGTATGTGCCTGTAAAAGATACCAAGTCAACCCAAAAGTGTCACATCTTCATGTTGTGAAAAGAATTTTTAGATACTTAAAAGGTTAACTAAAATTAGGCATTTGGTATCTAAAAGATTCTCCTTTTGATCTGGTAGCATACACTGATAGTGATTATACTAGAGCAAGCTTGGATAGGAAGTCTACAATAGGAGGTTGTCAATTTCTTAGATGTAGATTGATATCATGGCAGTGAAAGAAACAAACAGTGATTGCAAATTCCACAATAGAACCCGAATATGTGGCTGCTTTAAGTTGTTGTAGACAAGTGATTTGGATTCAAAATCAATTACTTAATTATGAGTATAATTTCTTGCATACCAAAATCTTTATTGATAATAACAGTACTATTTGTATAATTAAAAATCCTGTTTTTCATTAAAAAAACAAAGCATATAGAGATTAGACATCACTTTATTAGGGATTGCAATGAAAAGAAGTTGATTCAAATGGTTAAAATCCATACTGACAAGAATGTTGCAGATTTACTTACAAAAGCTTTTGATGTAAGTAGGTTTCAAAATTTGATTGCTAGTATAGGAATGCCAAATCCTTAAAATCTTTTATCTCGTTATGATTTTGTAGAGTTTTCTATGAATTAGTACTATTATTCATGTCATTAAAAGTTTATGCTGTTAAGTATAATTACTGCAGCTAGTTATACTTAATACTGCTAAGTTAATGCTGTTAGTTATAATTAATACTGCTGGTATAATTAACATTGTGAAATTGTGAGAAAAAGAATTGAGAGAGTTGGTGAGAATATAAAACAGAAAGAGAGTTGTGTGAATAAAAACAGATAGAGAGATTTGGTGAGTAAAAGAATTGAGAGAGTTGGTGAGAATAAAAACAAAAAGAGAGATGTGTAAAAACAGACAGAGTGATTTGGTGAGAAAAATAATTGAGAGAAGTTGTGAGTTGAAAAACAGAAAGAGAGTTGAATATATTAAAAACAGAGAGTGTTTGGACTGGAATTGGAGTTAATGCTGGTAACTCAAAGTTAATTCTACTAGGCATAACTTACTATTGCTGTTGAAAGTTAATGCTGCTAGGCATAAACTTACTATTGCTGTTGAAAGTTAATGCTGCTAGGCATAACTTACAACTACTGGTGAACGCTAATGCCGTTGAGGGTATTTTCATAAATACTTTGATTAAGGGCTTCATTAACTCATTTAATCGATTTCATTCAATCATATACTCTCTAATCGTAAACCTTAACTCAATTTCATCATTCATCATCAAAACCCAACACAATGACGACCCTACAGTTTGTTGATACTCATAATTTGGTCGTGTTTTTGTCTAAACCTACTGAATGTGAAGGGTTTGAGCAAATTGTGGATTTTCTGAATGCAAACCCTATAAGATATGCACTAACGATTAATCCTACTATCTATACTTCGTGCATTAAATAATTCTGGGCTACTGTAAAGGTAAAAAGTGTCAATGGGTATGTGCAGTTACAAGCCCTAGTGGATGGGAAGAAGATAATCATTACTGAAGCATCTGTTAGACGTGACCTTCAACTGAATGATGAGGAAGGTACAGATTACTTGCCAAATGCTACCATTTTTGAAGAACTTACAAGGATGGGGTATGAAATACTTTCACAGAAGCTTACATTCTATAAGGCATTATTTTCTCCTTAATGAAAATTCTTTATTCACACCATTTTGTAATGCCTAAGTGCTAAGACTACTGCATGGAATGAATAGTAGCACTATGGCTTCTACAATTATCTGTCTAGCTACAAACCAAAAGTTTAACTTTTCAAAGTACGTATTTGAAAGTATGGTCAAGAACTTGGATAATGCTGGTAAATTCTTGATGTATCCAAGGTTTGTGCAAGTCTTTTTGGATAAACAACTTGAAGGGATGCAAAGTCACAAGAGAATTTATGTTACACCCTCTCATACTAAGATGATTTTTAGAAACATGAGAAGGGTAGGGTAAGGTTTTCCTAGAAGGGACACTCCTAAATTTCCAACAATGATGGTACAAGCTCAACAAGAACAGGGTGAAGGTTCAGAAATGCCAACTGATCCCCATCACACACCTACCATTATTCAACCATCAACATGTAACGCCCCGACCCAAAAGGGTAGAAGTATTACAAATATGGTGTGACATCAAAAGCATACATAATCATAACACAAGCATAAACAGCGGAAGTCTTAAATAAATAACCAAAGAAAATAAGTCAACATGACTTAAGGTACATAAGTTCTCAAAGGACAGACATATCCAAACGAAATAACCGAAATAACGAACGTCTTGAAAAGAAACAATTCATATATCAAAACTAAGATCTCTAGGGTAAGTCCACACTCAGCACTCATATCCCGAAAGCAACCCCAGCTCCTAGCTTAGATACCTGCCGCAGGAAAAGAAAGTGCGGCTGAGCTTACAAAGCCCAGTGAACAGATATATATAATCGAATGCAAAAGATAACGGAAATCAAAGGATACGATACAAGGTATAAAGGATATCACAAGACATGATCAAAGGAATACAAATATAAGGTAAGACAAATCAGAAGTCAATTCATAGTGTAAGGTAAGATGAAATCAGAAAATCAAATCAAGTCCAATTACCAAGCCCAAACAAATCATATCATAGTAACCATGGAGTAGCGAGCTCCAAATGTGAAAGACGTGGATTGCACCCAAACATCAGTCACCAAATATCCAAATATCATAATGTCATAATCCATCGAATACAAAACAAATCTAGGATGCATCCATACGCCCCTTAAACAAATAATAATCTTCATAATGCGCATATAATATCAAATGGGGGACGGTGTGAGAAATCACTCACCCACACATGAGTCATGCCAAATGTGCATCAATGACACAGCCATGTTACCTTCATGGCTAGGAAACAAATAGTGGCTCGGGTCTCAAACTGAAGGGTTCAAAGCAAAGTCATATCAAAGTTCATTTCAAAGGGATCATAGCAAAGGTTCAATGTCAAAGGTTCAAATATCAAAGGTAGCATAACAGGGTTCAAATAGAACATAATAACAGATCATATAAGAGAACCAAGATAAAAGGCTCAGAGCAAATGTAGCAAATCACATAAGTAATCAAAGATAGAGAGGAATATGTCATGAGAAACCTTAACGATAAGGTCAGAATATCTGTACCTTATTCCGAAGCAAAGCAATAATCAAAGAAAACACCACAGGAATATCAAAATCACTCCCTCTTGACCGAACCTAAAGAAATGATGAATTCGAATTACAAACCATTCATTTAAGTTATACTTTCTATTTTTAGTAACTTTCCATTTTTAGTAACTTTCCATTTTTAGTAACTTTCCATTTTTAGTAACTTTCCATTTTTAGTAACTTTCCATTTTTAGTAACTTTCCATTTTTAGTAACTTTCTATTTTTAGTAACTTTCCATTTTTAGTAACTTTCCATTTTTAGTAACTGTCACATGTCCAACCTTACAAGCACCGGGTAAAATATGACCAAAATTTTTCCATATTTTTAGGGTTTAATATACAAAATCAACAATTTTCAAGGTTAAAAAGTGCTAAATATTAAAGATTTCACAATTTATTCAGATTATACCTCCATTTTTTCAGTGATTTACAAGTTCAAACCCCTTAATTTATATCCAATTTACATATTTAGCCCTTTTTGTTTATTAATTATTTAAAGAATATCTTTAATTATCCATAATTACAAAACAAGTCCTTATGGATTCAAATATGACAAAATCATACTTTATACATTAAATACTAACCAAACCTTATACTTTTCATAATTTTACAAATTCGTCCCTCTATTTTTAATTAATTAATTTCTAATTACTTATTAAATGTAATTAACCATATTAATCAAAAATAATATATAATATGACAATTTTATACCCCCCAAACTTATTTATTACAGAATATAAAAAATAAATAACATGTTTATAACATACCTCATAGTTTCAAAAATTACAAAACAATCCCCTTAAACTTTGAAAATCAATTCGCTAATAAAAAAATCAATTAAAAACCCTAATTAAATTTTTTCCCCCAACCATTTCCCCAAATTTTAATCCATTCATTACTCTAAAAGAACCTGGAAAAATATTAAAAACCCTAAACCCTAATTTTATTCATTTCTTTTTCCTTTAATTCGCAATAGGCAAACACAATTAAAATCCACATCAATTATTTGAGCCTCTATAAAATATCCAACAATTTTCTGAGTCCCCCCAAATATGATATAAAAAACCGTTAATGGAAAAATATAAAATCAATTTTAAAAATATTATAAATGCCGATTACATAACTAGCTAAAAATTAGGGTTTCGAACATGTTTTAATTATTTCGACCAAAATAACATGCATGATAATTTTTCTTAAGCATAGAACGAATTAATATAATGAAAAATGAGATACAAAAATACCCTTGATGATCCTTGGTGATTTTTCGAATTATTGACACACGAATTAGTTTTTCGAACCAAATAAATTCCCACGATCGAACCAAGCCTTAGAAAATCTTTCCAATATTTTTCGCACGATCCTTGACCTTCAAAACACCTTAGAAAATTCGTCCTAGCCCTTGGAAAATTCTTGGTGCCGCCTCTTTGTATTTTAGGGTTTTTGGTGTATTTTGATTTAGTGATTAAACAAATTAAAAATGCATAAAGGATTATAACAAAGTCTTTGGCCGAATTTTGGGCTTGTTAAAAATGGAAACAAAATCAGAATAATAAAACTGCATAATTATATTGTAATTATCACATATTTATTTTATTAATTTGAAAGTATAATTACATAAATAATAAATTTGATCGGCTACAATTCATAAATAGAATATTAAATAATTTTCCTTATATAATAAAAGGTAATTTTAATCTTACAAAAATTTCATAATTGTCACAGTATGCAATTTATATAATTTCTAACAATTTAAATGAAATTTATATAAGCTTTTAATTAATTTTCTTGCATTAGAGGTAATTTGTAATTATTAACACTTGTTGAGATTTTTAGTTTTTACTAACATCTTCCCCTCTAGAAAAAAAAATTCGACCTCGAAAATTGAAATAACGGAATGAAAACGAAATGAGGACGGAAAACGCGAAAACATACCGAACAAGAACAAAGTAAATGAGGATAACTAGCTCGATAGACTCCTTACGTCTCCAGTACCGTCAGCTCTGGGGTGATTCTTCCAAGAAACTTCACAAAAGGAAAAGACTTTGTTTCTTCTCATTGACTCTCTCTTGCCGATCCAGAATGGTGATTCAGGTTCTCGGACGGGCAAAAGAAAAGACATATCAGGCTGAATCTGATCAAAAGGATAAGATGCGACATGCAATGGATGATAATGGTATCCCCTCAAAAGAGATACATGAAAGACATCGTGAACGTGCGATAACTGCGGAGGAAGTGCCAGACGATACGAAACCTCTCCAATACGTTCCAAAATCTCAAACGGACCATTAAACGAGGACGAGCTTGCCCTTGATCCAAAAAGTTTAACGTCCTCTATGGCGACACTTCAGAAATACACCTATCTCCAACTTAAAACTCTAAGTCACGTCGAATGCTATGAGCATAACTCTTCAGTCACGATCTAGCCTCTTTTCAATTTCTCCTTAGCAACAACCACTTATCCTCTATTAGTTAATTCTCGATGAGCTGCCGACCATTTAATCAAACGCTCACCTACTTCAACCCCGCAAATAGGTGCTCTGAAACATTTTCTACCATACAAAAGCACGAAGGTGCTGCCGCTTGATCTAGCAAGCCAACCTATTAATGTATGGCAAACTCCACCAAGCATAAATATTCATCCCAACAACCTGTCCATTCCAAAGCACAAGCCCTCAACATATCTTCCAAAGTCTGAATGGTCCTCTCTGACTGACCATCGGTTTGAGGATGAAATGCTGTACTGAACTTAAGACGAGTTCCCCATCTTTCTGTAATCCACACCAAAAACTAGACGAAAAATTCGATCTCTGTCGGACACAAAAAGAATCAAGGGGTACCAATGCAGTCTAACGATTTCCTGTCGAAAAATCTCCGCCAACTTACTAATACCATAGTTCTTCCGAATGGGTAAGAAATGAGCAGACATAGGATAGCCGATCAACAACCACCTAAAAAAAAAAACCAAATCGCATCATGTCTTTTCTGAGAGTAAGGCAAACCAGTAATTAAATTCCATGGAAATCTCATCCCATTTCCACATAGGAATCTCCAACGGCTGTAACAAACCACTAGCCCTCTGATGTTTAATTTTGACCTGCTGACAAGTCATACATTTGGATACAAACGTAGCCACATCTTGCTTCATGCCGTTCTAACCAAAAGAACCTGTATTCAAAATCTCTGTACATTATTGGTTGAACCTGTATTGAATAATAAAATGAGAATTAAGAGCTTCCGTTCAAAACCTTCTCGCGAAGTGCCTGATCATTAGTGAACACATAGCCTATCTTCAAACCACAACAACACCATCATCATCAACACTGAACTTAGTATGTTTACCGTCTTCAACATTCTACACAATAGCCCATAACTCACCTGGATCGTCCCAATTGAGAATCATTATTGATTCTGTAGCAATGAGGATAGACTCTATCCCATACTCGCCCAATAGCCACCCGAACCTCGTACACAAATCTCACATCCAAACGCTCTAAAATCAATGAAGGATTAAGGAATCAAAACAAGCTATCATCCCAAAATTTCGACTAAGAGCGTCGCCAACCACATAGCCTTGCCCGGGATGGTACTGGTAAAGTTAGTGTCATAAGTCTTTCTGAAGTTCCAACCACTTCTCTGTACTCATGTTAAGTTCTCGCTGATACAATAAATTTGAGACACATATGATCTGTAAATATATCACAAGCTTCCCAATACAAATATGTCCTCTAGATTCTTCTAAGCCAAAACCACTGGCAGCAAACTCAAGATCATGGGTTGGATAATTTACTTCATAAGGCTTCAGCTGTCTTGAAAGCGTAGGCGATCACCTCCCATTTTGCAATCAAAAACACAACCCATACCTTTCATACGATTCATCACTGTATATCTGAAAACCACGGTACCTGATGAAGAGTCAAATCGAGCAGACACAAATCACCTTTTCAATTCCTCAAAACTCTCCTCTCCTGACGCGCATATACCGACCCACAACAAACTTCTCACACCTTTCTCACAGCTTGGGTAAGAGGAAAAGTACATCGGCGAGAAACCCTCACAAAACTCGTAATAGCCAAGCAAGCCCCACTGAACATGAAGAACAAAACAAAAAAAGAAAAGAAAACTTCTCACCTCCGTCACCGTAGTATGGTCTCGGCCATTTGGTGATGAGCCTCCACCTTGAAAGGGGGTGTATCCATAATGATGCCAGTCTAGTAAATACAATATGAACCCAATGAAACGCGACTATGCTGTAACCAGAACTCGGCACTAGAAACCTTCAAAAACTTCGCATACAACATCTTCTCTAAGATCTCCAACACAACCTTAGAGTTTGCACATGCTCTTCTTCATACTTGGATAAACGAGATGGGCGTCGATGAAAACAATAACGAACTTATCAAGGTACTCGTGGAAAATACGGTTCATCAAATCCATAAACACGGCATGAGCATTATCAGACGAAGGGCAATAACCAAGAACTCCTATGGCCATAACGCGTTACGAAAAGCAGTCTTAGAAATATCCTGCTCTCTCACACGAAGTTGGTGATAACCAGATCGCAGATCAATCTTAGAAAAATATTTGGCCCCTTGCAGTTGGTCAAACAAATCGTCGATTCACGGCAGAGATAGCTGTTACTGAATCGTAATATAACGTGCTGATTTCGCGGTCAATAATACACAAGCGGCATGCTCCCATCCTTCATCTCAACAAATAATGACCGGTTCAACCCCATGGCGAAACACTGGTCTAAAAAAGCCATTCTCCAACAATCTCCTGTACTGCTCCTTTAACTCTTCAATTCAACTGGTGCCTCATACGATACCGGATCTTTGAGATAGGTTCAGCACCGGGAATTAACTCCATGCCAAATTCAATCTCTCTAACCGGAGAAGTCCAAGTAAGAATCCATCGGGAAAAACATCAGCGAATTCACAACAACAGAAAGATTTTCAATATTAAGACTCTCCAAAGATGTGGTCCATAACAGTGAAGCCAAAAACCTAGGCACCCTGAGATTATCAATTGTACTGTGCCTTCATTAGCAGATATGAGCTTAACGACTTAAGAAGTGGCGAGGAAACCGTGATAAAAAATTCAGGTAGCAAAAACGATACCAAAGATTAACAGTCCTAGTCATCAGCAGTCAAAGTAGCTCGATAGAAAGCCATCCAACAATGCCAAGAATCACATCAAAGAGTCGAAGGAACATATGGATAGGAATATAAATTCGCATGACGAACACTATCATCAAAAATGTAGAGGCAGTTTGCTTATTCATTATCAATAAGTTAGGGACACAATCATCCATCCGCGGTTTCGACGAGTAGTCACCATCTGAACGATCGAGAAAACGATAACAAAACGGGAAAACAAGATAGGTTACGGAAGAGAAGATACGCAAAATGGAACCTAATGTCTACCCAATCCACACTAGTCATAGCCTAAGCCTCTAAGGTCATAAGACCTCTGTCATGATTAACCTGGCGGCTCTGATACCATCATTAGTACAAGAACGCCCAAGACGCTAAAGGGTAGAAGAATTAGAATATGGTGTGACATCAAAGGGCATACATAATCAAAACATAAGCATAAACAGCGGAAGTCTCAATAATAACCAAGGAACATAAGTCACAAGACGTTAAGGTACATAATGTTTCTTAAAGGTACAGACATAACCACAACAAAATAACCGAAATAAACAAATGTCTCGAAAAGAAACAATCATATATCAAAACTAAAATCTCTAGGGTAAATCACACTCAGCACTCATATCCCTAAAGACAGGACCCAGATCCTATCTTTGATACTGCCAGTGCAGAAAAATGAAAGTGAGTCTGGAGCATAACAAAAGCCGCAGTGAACAGATAAATATAAACGAAAGCAAAAAGATAACGATAAACAAAGATATGATACAAGGAGCAAATGATATCACAAGACATGATCAAAGGACTACCAACAATAAAGATAGTACAAATCAGAAAGTCAATTCATAAGTGTAATGTAAGATGAATCTAGAAAATCGATCAAGATCCAATTAACCAAGCCCAAAACAAAGTCAACTCATAGTAACCATGGAGTTCGCGAGCCACCACAATGTGAAAGACGTGGACTGCACCCATAGCATCATCACCAAATATACATATAAATAATGTCCCATAATCTAACGAATACAAAAAAAAAATCTAGATGCATCCATAACGCCCATCTTAAACAAATTAATAATCTCATAATGCGCATTAATAATATCCAATGGTGGACTGTTGGTTAGAAATCGGCCTCACGGCCACACATTAGTCATGCCAAAGGTGTCATCAATAGACCCGATCATGATACCTTCATGGCTAGGAAACAAATTATTGCACAGGGTCTCAAACTGAAGGTTCAAAGCAAAGATCTTATCAAAGTTTCATTTCAAAGGGATCATACAAAGTTCAATGTCAAAGGTACAGTATATCAAAGGTAGCAAAAGCCTGGGATTAAATAGAACATAAATAACATAACATAATAAAGAAGGAACCAAGATAAAAAGGCTCAGAGCAAATTAGCAAATCACATAAGGTAATCAAAGATAAGAGAGGAATAAGTCATGAGAAACCATAACGATACAAGTTCAGAATATCTGTTACCTTAGTCCTAAGCAAAGGCAAATAAACAAAGAAAACACCGACAAGAAAATCAAAATCACTCCCGTCTTGTACCGAACCAAGAAAATGAGAATTTGAATTACAAACCATTCATTTAGATATACTTACCATTTTTAGTAACTTTCCATTTAGTAACTTCCATTTTTAAGTAACTTTCCATTTTTAGTAAACTTTACCATTTTAGTAACTTTTCCATTTTAGTAAGTTTCCAATACTAGTAATATTCATCATTTGAGATTCTATTAAGTATTTTGAATAGTTTAGGGACTTAACATGTCAACCTTCCAAGTCAGGGTTAAATATGACAACTTTCTATATTTTAGGGTTTAATATACAAAAATCAACAATTTTCTAAAGTTAAAAGTGTAAATATCAAATTTTACACATTTTAATTTAGATTATACTCCCCCCCCCCCCCTTTCTGTATTTACAAGTCAAACCCTTAATTTATACAAATTTACATAATTAGCCTTTTTGATTTATTAATTATTTAAACAATAACATGTAATTAACCATAATAACAAAACAAGTCCTTAAAGATTCAAAAATGAAAAATCATACTTTATACATATAAATAACTAACCAAACCTTTATACTTTTCATCATAATTTACAATTCAGTCCCTCTATTTTAATTACTTAATTTCAATTACTTTATATAATGTTAATTAACCCAATTTAAACCAAAAAAAATAAACAATAATACAAAATAAACCTACCCCACTAAATATAATATACAGACAATCCAAAAATAATAAATACACAATTTAAAACAGACCTCGAAAGATCAGAAATAAACAAACACAAGTCATACCTTAAAATCAATCGTCTAAAAAATAAATCACTAAAAACCCTAATTAAATTTATACCAAACATTTTTACCCAAATTTTTATACCAATCATTAGCATTAAAAGAACCTGGGAACAATTAATTAAAACTCTAACCTAATTTTAATTTCTTTCCTTTTTACCTTTAATTCCGCAATATGCAAACACAATTAAAACCAAGATCAATAATTCTAGCCTCTATAAAAAATTATCCAACAAATTTTTCTGAGTCATATATGATATAAAAAACCTTAGAAAAATATAAAATCAATTTTACAAATATTATAAATGCCGATTACATAACTAGCTAAAAATTAGGGTTTCGAACATGTTTTAATTATTTCGACCAAAATAACATGCATGATAATTTTTCTTAAGCATAGAACGAATTAATATGATGAAAAATGAGATACAAAAATACCCTTGATGATCCTTGGTGATTTTTCGAATTATTGACACACGAATTTGTTTTTCGAACCAAATAAATTCCCACGATCGAACCAAGCCTTAGAAAATCTTTCCAATATTTTTCGCACGATCCTTGACCTTCAAAACACCTTAGAAAATTCGTCCTAGCCCTTGGAAAATTCTTGGTGCCGCCTCTTTGTATTTTAGGGTTTTCGGTGTATTTTGATTTAGGGATTAAACAAATTAAAAATGCATAAAGGATTATAACAAAGTCTTTGGCCGAATTTTGGGCTTTTAAAAATGGACTAAATCAGATAATAAAACTTGCATAATTATTTTGTAATTATCCTTATTTTATTTTATTTAATTTGTAAAGTATAATTACATAAATATTAATATTTTTGGCTAAAATACATATACATAATTATTAATTATTTTTCTTATATAATATAAGGTATTTTAATCTTACATAAATTTCATAATTGTCACATGTTGCATTTTTATAATTTCTAACATTTAAATGAATTTTATTTAAGCTTTTATGTAATTTTCTTGCATTAGGGGTATTTTGGTAATTTTACACTTGTTGAGATTTTTAGGTTTTACAGATACTCACAATTTGGTCATGTTTTTGTCTAAACCTGCTAAAAGTGAAGGGTTTGAGCAGATAGTGGATTTTCTGAATGCAAACCCTATAAGATATGCACTAACGATCAATCCCACTATCTATACTTCGTGCATTGAACAATTCTGTGCTACTGTAAAGGTAAAAACTGTCAATGGGGAAGTACAGTTACAAGCCCTAGTGGATGAAAAGAATATAATTGTTACTGAAGCATCTGTTAGACGTGACCTTCAACTGAATGATGATAAAGGTACGGATTGCTTGCCAAATGCTACCATTTTTGAAGAACTTACAAGGATTGGGTATGAAAAACTTTCATAGAAGCTTACCAGTTCTATAAGGGCATTCTTTCTCCTAATTGGAAAAATTCCTTATTCAAACCATTTTTCAATGCCTAAGTGCTAAGACTATTGCATGGAATGAATTTAGTAGCACTATGGCTTCTGCAATCATCTATTTAGCTACAAACCAGAAGTTCAAATTTTCAAAGTATATATTTGAAAGTATGGTGAAGAACTTGGTGAATGTGTTTGGTAAATTCTTGATGTATCCAAGATTTGTGCAAGTATTTTTGGAGAAACAACTTGAAGGGATGCAAAGTCACAAGGGAATTTATGTTACACCCTCTCACACTAAGAAGATTTTTAGAAACATGAGAAGGGTAGGGAAAGGTTTTTCTGGAAGGGACACTCCCTTATTTCCAACAATAATGGTACAAGCTCAATAAGAACAGGGTGAAGGTTTAAAAATGCCAACTGATCCCCATCACACACCCATCATTATTCAACCATCAACATCTAAACCTCAACTGAAACAAAGATCAAGAAAGCCAAAGAGAAAGGAAACTATGATACCTCAGCCTAGTGGTCCTACAGACAATGTTGTAGATGAGGCTGTCAATGAGGAGATGGATGACACATTGGAAAGGGCTGCGACTACTGCTACTAGCTTAGATGCAGAGCAGGATAGGGGTAACATCAATAAGACCCAATCCAAGGCAACACTTAATGAACCAAGTACCCTTAGACTATTTTAGCTAGTGGTCCAGGCGCCAATAACCCATGAGGGGACATAATAGCTTAAACAGGTTAGAGAATGTGTCTAAAACATATAATGATTCTTGCTCGTGAGTAGTTAACAACAGGCACCTCAAAGTGGATAGGATAGAACTAAAAAAAAAAAAGAAAAAAAAAAAGAAGAAAAAAATAAAAAAAAAAAATAAAAAAAAAAATGTAACTATATTGATGATGAATTCTATGTACTAAAACCAACAATTGCAACAAAGATCCTTGACACTGAGAATACAAAGACTGCTCAAGCTCAGGAGATTACAAGTTTGAAACAAGAGTCAGAAGTTAGAGAAGAAGGAGGGTCCCAAGAACTCAAAATCTCAAAATATTAAACACGTTTTGGTAGAATCTACAAAAGTGATTTCCTCTGATGAATGCTAGTTTGAGTGATCAGATGATACATCCAAACAAGGGAGGAAAATAAATGGATTGAAAAAAGATGCAAGATACATATGGTTCATGAAACTCAGGTGGAGGGTATGTGATGTAAGAAATTTTGATACAGGTGTTCTTGATGTGAAGAGGTCAGTATTTATTTTTTTTAGCCAAGAACTAGAATTACTTATAAAGATAGTGAATTTAAGTGTTGAGAAGTTACTTATGGCTCAAGCACTTGCAGCTTGAAAAGTGAAAAAAGTTCGGAAAAAGCCAATGTTGTAGAAGAGCAAAGTGATAATAACAACAACACTTACACTATTACAACAACAAACTTGCTGTCAAACAATAATTACAGCTGTTTAGCACAAGACCCAAGGCAAAGGTCATGATATTCCCCCCCCCCCCCCCCCACCCCCCCCCCCCCCCCCACCCCCCCCCCCCCCCCCCCATTGGGGGGGGGGGGTGGGGGGGGGGGGGGGGGGGGGGGACCCACCCCCCCCCCCCCCCCCCCCCCCCCCCCCCCCCCCCCCCCCCCCACCCCCCCCCCCCCCCCCACACAACAAAACACAAAAAAAGGGGGGAAAAAAACAAACCCACCCCCCCCCAAAAAAAAACCAACACCCCCCCCCACCCCCCCCCCAACCCCACACCCACCACCCCCCCCCCCCCCCCCCCCCCCCCCCCCCCCCAAAAAAAAAACCCCCAAAAAAAAAAAAAAAAATGGGGGTTGATTGATTATTTAATTATGGGTGAGGATATTATTAATGATATTGATTGGATGTTATGGTTGTGTTGGTTTTAAGTGTTTTGGTTTTGTTTGTTATTGATGAAGGGTTTTGTTTATGATTGTGGTTGTTTGATTTTATTTTTTAGATAATGTTAGTTGATTTTGATTGAATTTATATGATATTTGTGAAAAGAAGCTAACATTGTTTTCATGATAGATATGCAGCATTGTAGATGATGATTATCAAATGGCTCAACAAATTCAAGCAGAAGAACAAGAGAAGTTGAGTATTGAAGAGAAGTCCAAGTTGTTTGTACAACTCTTAGAAGCAAGAAAGAAACACTTTGCAGTAATGAGAGCTCAAGAAATGAGGAACAAGCCACCAACTAAAGCTCAAAAGAGAAATAAAATGTCTACTTATCTGTAAAACATGGCTGGATACAAGCATAATCAGTTGAAGAACAAAAGCTTTAATGATATTAAGAAGTTATTTGACAAAGCTATGAAGAGGGTAAACACATTTGTAGATATGGATATATAATTGGTGGAAGGTAGTGAAGTAAGAGCAGAAGGCAGTGCGACAAGAGTAAAAGGAAGCTCTAAGAGAGCAGGAGAAGAGCTAGAACAAGAAAGGTCTAAAAAGCAAAAATTGGAAGATGATAAAGAAATAGCAGAGCTTCAAAGACTAATAGAAGTTGTTCCTGACAAAGAAGAAGTAGCAATTGATGCTATTCCTTTGGCAACAAAGCCTCCAAGCATTGTTGACTACAAGATCCATAAAGAAGGGAAGAAAACCTATTACCAGATAATCAGGGCTGATGGAAGTTTAAAGATGTACTTAGTCTTCAGTCATATGCTCAAAAGCTTTGACAGGGAAGATTTTAAAACCCTATGGAAATTGGTAAAAGCTATGCATGGATCAACAAGGCCAGAGGATGGCTATGAGAGAGTGCTATAGGGTGATCTAAAGACAATGTTTGATCTACATGTTGAAGATCAAGTATGGAGGAATCAACAGGATTATAGAGTATTAGATTGGAAAATATATGACTCATGTGGAATTCATTCATTAAGGAAGCAAAATGTGCACATTCATATGTTGGTAGAGAAGAGATATCCCCTTACACCTACTATAATTACATATATGTTAAACAAGAAGCTTCAATGTAATCATTTTAGTGAAATGGTATATCAGCTTCTTAAACTTCTCACAAAGCAGCTCAAGAATCAATGAAGTGTTTGGAAGCATACTACGGGTGATTAATAAAGCTTTCAATGAAGAAACTTGAGATTTTAAAGAAGAATATCAAGTTTAAGGGAGGATTGTTAGGATTAAAAGCCTTCTTGAAGTTACTTCTGCTAAGGTTTGTGTTACTGCTGCTAAGTAAAACTTAGTGTTGTTCATTAACTCTAATGAAAAATATGCTAAGTAGCTAGTACTGCTAGTGTAACTTAGTTACTACTGCTAGTGTAACCTAGTACTGCTAGTGTATATTAGTACTGCTAGTATATGTTAGCACTGCTAGAGTAAAGTTAGTATTGCTGGTGAAGATTGAAGAAAATATTCTAAGTAGTTACTACTGCTTGTACACAGTTAATGTTGCTGGTGTATACATTACTACTGCTTGTTAAGAGTTAATGCTGCTGGCACAAAGTTACAACTGCTGAAAGATAAAGATTGCTTGAAGATCAAGATTACTTATGAGATAAGGATTGTTATTTATTGAATAGATCTTTGAGAATAATCTAAGTTTTAGGAATATATTGTAAATCGACTAGGACTCCTTGGTGAATAAAAGGAGGTCCTAAGGCATAGAGTTAATATATCATAATCTAGAAATCTTTTGTTTTGATATCGTTATAGCTTCAAGGTTTTGTAACCCTAATACTAGTTAGAGTATTTGTATTAATATATTGAAGTTTTATTTGTTAATCTGTGTGATCATTAGAATTACTATTCTATTACATATTTTTCTTATTGATCAAAGATTAGATTCCACATAGTCTTTGATATATTTTACAAAGTTTCTACCATAGTTGTGTAGGATTTATCTTGCATAACTAAACCTAACACAAGCTAAGGAATTCAAGATCTATTTAAGTGGGATCAACATTATGTTTCATGTCCGAAGATGAAGTGTTTAAAGGAAAATTATTCGGATGAATTATGATGGTGAAGATGGTGAAATTGCACCGAGATTTGTATTTTATTGTTATGTTATAAAAAATATGGAAAAATAGAAAACCGCAGCAAAAAAGAGATGAAATGAATAAAGACAGTCGATTTGTTGAACTTAAACTGATAAATTACTTAGAGGACCGATTATTCGTTGATATGTGGTAAAGATCAACGAAGCAAAACGGACAAAACCGAGCACGATAATGGGAAAAATATGAAAAATCAAAGCCGAAGGCATACCTATCTTCTATGGACCAACCCGGGCCCACTTAATGGGTCGGGTCAGCCTACAATCCTTAATTTATAAACCAAAGCCCTTTTAATCAAATCCATGATCCAATAACCAAATCCAAGTCCATTAACCTAAAAACGTATCCTGGCCTAAGATGAAACATATGTCAAAGCCCATACCCGGTCCAAATCCAATTCTATAACAAAAAATGTCAACGCGGGTCAAAGTCAAATTCACTGTATATCTTTTCCACTTTCCCTCTTTTTTTTACATTCAAATGAACAAAACGCGGGGTAAATCCACCAAAGTGCTCGATCTATAGTGCTTCTAGAAACCTTTTCCTGACACCTCTAACACTCTCATTAGCCACGCTGGCAATCCCACATTACCCCATTGGTCAATTAGACATGGAAATAGATCTAATGGATCAAATGATGAGGTTTATGAGGCGGTTATGAATGGATGGCCTGGATAAGAGATTGGAGAGCGTCCTGAAGGCTAGAAGGTTCCTCTCACCCCTATAAATAGAGGGCTTGATCACACAGAGATGGTGTAGAATTTTTGCTTAAGCAAGTAGTTTTTAATATCTTTTTAGTAGCTTATAGGTTTATTCTCATGTAGTTTACTTTTTAAAGCCTTATAATCCTTTAATTTCCAATAAAAGGCAGCTTTCATTTAAATTTGTATTTTAATTCAAAGTATTTCTTATTGCAATGTTGTTTAATTTGATCATAATCTCCTTACAAGCTCTTATAAGCTCTTAAATACTACATTAGCTTGTTATCACTCAGTTAAGCCTTCAAAAGCCTAACTGAGTTTAGAATTTCTAACAAGCTAGAGCTTGTAGATCTAAGCTTGTAAAAGCATTTATGATCCTTGTTTGAGCTAGGATCATGGTACACAATCTCTTTACTATTATTGTAGCTTATTAATGTTTAGCTTATATATCAGCTTGTTGGTGCTTATTATCTGTTAGTTATTGCTTATTAATCCTTTATTAGCTTAGTCATATATCTG
>BQNB010049554.1:11300-41982 GCA_026074375.1 Tanacetum coccineum | reverse complement strand
AATTGAACATAAGCAGTTTTATACATGCTTGATGTTGTGGTTTGTTCTAAAAATGGAACGCAGGTGTTTTGAAATGATAATATGATTTCATTGTCATGAGTTTATGCCTTTGACTGTGTACTCGTTAATTACCGAGGAGGTAAACGCTGAATGCATTAAATATATCTATTGGGTTTGACAACCATGTCCGGGGTATGAATCCGAAGGTGAGCACCCTGTAATGGACATTTTGTATTGAGAAAGGGGTGATGGCATACTACCCGATCACTTATTAATCTATGATGATAAATGTGTTAAGGTTCGGTACACAGGCTCAAGAAAGTTGGAAATGTGGTATGACTTGCCTAGCTATCAAGTCATACATGTTTTTGGTGGAACCAAACTGCGTTCTAAGGTTATAAATGTTTTGCGGAACCAATATGTGTTCTAATTGTTACTTGAAAACTCTATGAATTCACTCAACCATTGTGTTGATGTTTTTAAGCATGTATCTCAGGTTTAGGTGCTTGCGATAGCTTGGATGGTACGGAACGCGGATGTCAAGGGTTGGAACTCGGTGAAATTTTATACATTCGATAAAGAAAATTTTTAAGAAAACAAGTCGTGATGTGACTTACTAGAAATATATTTTCTAAACTGGTTTGGGACCTTGTAACTCTGATCTTCTTTTTAAATAAATCGAATGTGATTTTGTTTATAACGTCTCTTTTGAAGTCGTTTACTGTGACTTGTGTGCATGTATTATGAAGTAGCACCCCAAAATGATATTCTGCTGCGTTGTAAATTTGGGGGTGTTACAGAATGGTATTAGCGCACTGGTTATTGCGAACTAGGTCGTTTTCAAAAACCTAGACTATAATTGTTTTTGAAATATTTTTATGAGTCATTCACTGTTGTCAAATATCCGCGCGCGCGTTGTTCCTGATCCTTTGATTCCTGGTGTGATGCTTTTAATTGCATTCTAAGTGTGTAACAAGGTGGGTAGCACTTAGTGTGAATGATATATGTGTATATATATTTATATATATGGCATCCGTTCTATGATGAACTGATATATATATACATATATATGTATTTTGATACTCGCTTCTTGCGAGGAGTTTAATTTTGATGAGTATTGATGCTACTTGATGGATGCATCGTTGTTATATGATAAGTATAATTTCATATATGTTTAATTAATATATGCGACCGTTGCTAATATGAGCATTATGGACGCGACACTATCTCCCGATAGTGTGTTCGATTTTCCCGTGTTATGTGTCGTTTGAGAACGACTATTTTTGGAACTTTCAAATAAAGTTGCCATGTTGTGTTTCGATTCTCTCGTATAGACCTCTACCTAGTAAGTCTTAAAGGTTTGATTTTGGAAACCCGTTAGTTTTATGTTTCCAAGTGTGCCATATAATTAGGCACGGCTTCGTATTCGAGTTTAGATGAATTAAAATGATGTTTGGTTGGATTTGAATTGGGTTTAGAAGACATACAGCTGTTAAACTAGAGGACTAACAGAGTAAAGCAACAAGGACTAATGAAGTAACAGGCTAACTAACTATAGGGACTAACAAAGTTAACAAGAAAAGACAAAATTACACAAATGGTCCCTGAAGTGGACCCCGATTACAAAGTGGGTCCCAACAGCTTATTGGCCAAAGCTTATAAAAGCAAAGTTAAAGAGGGGCTTATGGGGAACATTTTTTGTAATAAGCACTTTGTCTAAATCCTAGGGAATAAGCCAGAAAATTAAGCTCTTAAGGCTGCAAAAGCTAAATAAGCTTTTTAGCTTATTTTTCTTTCTTTTTGGGGTTTAAGCCAACAAAATAAGCTACAATTATGGGGGACAGTTAATAAGGCTAAGGGGAGTCCTAAGTTTAAGCTAAGTTATCTAGAAAAAGCCCTAAAATAAGCTAAAGTGAAATAAGCTAAAACTGAAAATGAAAATAAAAACAGAAAGACACTACTTTTAAGCTACAATTAAGCTACTCTAATAAGCAATCTAATTGAAATAAGCTGCTAAACCTAATACACCTACCTATAAGCTAAAAGAAAAAGCACTAAAATCCTAATGCTTAATGGCAAATAAGCTAGAAAAAGGGGGCTGAAACCTGGTGCTCAGCACCAGGGGAGTCACTGCAGTGGCTTAGGGCTTATTTTGGGCTTATGAAATAAGCTCAAATGAACTTTTTAACCACAACAAAGCACCAACAGATATAAAGGGGTGACAAATGAGCTTATATTCAGAACTTGGGTGCCTAAAAAACAATAAAAGCTGCTGAATTTTGGGCTTAAAAATGGGGATTCTCAAAAACACATGCATACATAAACACTTGGCTTATGCTGCCAAACCAAAGACAGAACAAAGGGTTGGTTTAAAGGGCTAGAAACAACTAAAATGAGCACAAGAGGGTGTGCTTAAGCTGCTTAAGCAGCTGGAGCTTTTTAACACAATGTGGCTTAATAGCTTTTTGGCAGAATATCAAAGGATCTCAAAAACTTATTTTTTTATTAAAAACTTAGATTAACTTGGCCTAATGAAGCCTACTCACTCAGCCAAAGTTGGCTGAGTGAGCTTGACCCATACCAAACCCATACTTACCCATTTTGAGGCAAAACCAAACACCCCCTTAAATATATAAAATGCCTTTTTTACTGATTTTTAGTTAAGGAAATGGTAACAATTGTGATTACTAGTAATGTTTGAACATTTTAACACACTCTTATATAGAATAAACAGAATTAGAGAGCTGATATGAGACTTTAATTTCGACAGTGGTAATATCAAGAAAACTCTTAACTTTTTATTAAAAACTAAGAAATTACAACATAAAACTTTAAAAATAGAACTGAGTACAATAATACAAAAAGAAAGACTTAATTTGAAAACTTTAAAACTAAAAACAGGGTGTGTCTAACTTCGGCTTGTTCTTCTAGCTTTTATACATGGTCCTAATCTCACTTTTCTTTAAATGTGGAGGTTTAGTTGTGTGAGGTACAACCTTTGCACTCTCTTCTAGCCCTCAGATCACTTTTGTGCTTCTTCACATACAACCTCAGCCATTGATGTTGCTCGGTTTGTGTAAGATTGCCAACATGGCTTATTATAAGGGTTATGGGGAGTGGGAAATGGTAGGGGTGAGCTGTAGAGGTGTACTGGAGAGGTGGTAAGGAGCTGAAACCATGGGGGAGAGCGGTTTGGGTTTTGGCGGGAGTGGTTTGAGGGTACGGGGTTGGTTAGCAGGGTTTAAAAGAGAAGAAAGAAAAAGATGCTGGTTTGGCCCCCCAACTTTCTTACTCTTTTCATTTCATTTTAAGCCATTGTAGTTATAAATGAGTTTTTAAAATAGCACAAGAGGTCCTCTATGTAGTTTTTTATAACACAAGAATTAAAAAGAAGTTTGAATAATGGCAGAAACACCCATCTGTTTTAATAAAAAAGAAAGAATTAAGAATGGCAAAATCTGCCCCTCCGGCATTCAAAAAAATAAAAGTTTTCTGTCAATTGGCATTTTTTAGTCCTTTCTATTATTTCTCCCATTTTTCTTTACAAAAACACTTTTAAAAATGACCTTTTTAGTCCTTATTGTTTTATAAAAAGGATTAATGGAGTGGTCCATAATTTGGGCTTTTGGGCTTGATTGGGCCCATTGGTTTTGGTTGGGCCCAATAAGTTGTGGCTTGTATTGAGGGCCCAATTGGAGAGTTCCTGGGCCCAATAAAAGGTTAGGCTTGTTATTGGGCTTTTTCAAGCCCAATAAGGTTATGAAGTGGGTTTTGTGTGTACAATGGCTGAGATTGGCTGTAACTGGGCTAGGATTGGGCCTTCAAAGTCTTCACAGTCTTCATAAATATACTATTGGGCTTTCCCGGCCCATCAGATGGGTAAAGATTGCATTCAATAGTATTCTTCAGTTCCGGCTCTGGTTTGACTGCTGATTCTTCAGTATTGACTCTGATTTTGACATTTTTGGACTTTGGCCTTGATTTTGCACAGTCTTTTCCATTCCATGCTCAGTTTTGTCATTTTGGCTTGGTTTTCTGTCTTTTTGTTGATATCCACTTCCTGCACAATACAAATGCAAAACAAACATATATTTGGCAGTTTTTGTCTGTTTTTGGTCATTTAAGCTCGTTTTTAGAGGTAAAAGATATGTGTAATTAAGCACTTATCAAATCCCCCAAACTAAGGTATTGTGTGTCCTCACACAATGTTATGAAGTAAACACGTAAGCCCCGTTTTATTCCACATTTCTTTATTTACATCTAAACTAAACGAATATTTTTGTGGAATTTCTCATTTTTTACAAGTTTGACTTTCTTTATTTATAAACTGGGTACATAGAATGAGAAGCGTCCGTAAGAGTGATCTACGATGTCCCTGACGGGATAATTTCAACGTCCTTGATTTTTTTCGCAAGTTCCAAGCAAGGCAATTAAACAAGATCATTTTCGATATAAGTCATATGTTAAGGCCCTCATACTTATGAACATTGGAATTTTCAACTTCCCAACATGGATATACGATTGAATGTGTAGGTACCTCATTTTAATTTTACCATGGCCAACTTTATTTTGAATTATTCCCATAATTCAAAAATGGAATCATGACTCAAAGCAACAACTTAATAAGACTTCGTAACTTGATTTCGAGAATTTAAACTTTAGAACTTTTTTGCAAATATTCAACATATAAATAAGTTCTTTAAAGCTTAGAATGCGTTTGCATATTTGAACCCCTACCTCGTGGTTAACGTAGCAGATATCACAACACGACCGGTGTACTAGTTTGAAAACCCACCCCGTTGCTAGCGTAGTGGGAAATCACATCAACACCTTATTCCTAATATGGCTAAGGATTAGTGTCTTAGTTTGAACCCTCACCTAGACCTTTCTTCCAAGTGAGATATCACGACACACCAAATCCTTAGAAGCAAAGACGTCTTAGTTTGAACCCCCACCTCGTTGCTAGCGGAGTGGGATATCACGACACATCTTTTACTTGCTCCATAATATCAACTGCATGCTTCATTGGCAAAATTTCAATATTCATGCATTTTTGCATTCACATTTCATTCATGCTTCTTTGGCATTTATCTATTAAATTACTACAAAATCTCGCTTTGAAAACTCAAGTTACCAATTAAGAAGCTTCTGAAAACATCGATTGACTTAGTTGAATTAAATTGAGTACGTATGATTAGGTGGATTAGAAATTCACGGGAGAGAAAACCACAAGTTACTTGTATAAGTTTTTAGAAGAATCTTGCTTAGCACATAAACTTATATTTAACTCTATCATTTCTCGTTCTTCACATTATTAAAATTCAAAGCAATAGAATTCGTGAAAGCTTGGCCTAAAGGAACTAGCTAGGGCTCAACACGCCCGATCAAGTCAAAAATTATTCTTATTCTACCCAAAAGAAAAGCAAAACTGTGACAAAACACTTATAATATTTTTGAAAAATTTTCAATTTTTTCATTTTTTTGGTATTTTGGTGGTAAAAACGGGTTTACGTGGCAACAATGCTGCAGGCAACAATCAAATCGAAGATACCCCCCCAAACTAGAACTAAACATCGTCCTCGATGTTTTGAAGGGTACTACATTAATCCTAAGGCCGTTTATGAGGTATGCCAAAAGATAAAACGTTAGTCGATAAGATTAGGATATCGGATTCCCAAATGAAGCTGAGGATGTGAAACTCTTGATGAATGACAAAACTGAGAGTCTTCACAATCCGGGCAATCCTGGACAGTAAACAACAACAACAACATGGAAACACGGGTAATGGAAAAGACAAGCTATCTTACACAACAACACAAAACACTTATTTAACACTACATACTACTACTACTACGATAAGCTATGATAAGCATGGGGTGCCTCCCACGAAGCGCTTGTTTAGGGTCGCGATGCTTGACCCATCACAAGGATTTATGGATCCTTGAGGAAACAAGTGGAAATTAAAATTATCATCGGACTTTCATTCAAGTGACTATGATAAGTATTGAATTTTATGAAAGTTCCACTTCCTTGAGATACATCCGGCCTAGAAAAATGATACTTTTGAAATGCCGGGATCAAATATGGTGTCTTCATCCCCACAGGAGAGAAGATAAGGTGGAATAACGGGAATGAAAAGAAATGGGAGAAAGATCCATACAACATAAGCGAAAATGGATTCACTAGAGGGTATGAAATCTAACTCAAGGGTGGGCAAAACATTAAGGCATATGAACTCTTGGTCGCTTTCTTGGAAAATATTTTCCCATCACATCCATTGTAAGATGCCAGCTCGGGCACAATCTTTTTAAAGCATAAACGATCATGAAACTCACGGTGGATGATATGATGAGAGCTAGTTCATCGGCGAACCCTCATGAAAATCATCACTCCTATCGTTAGGAGAAACTGAACATTCGAAAGATCAAAGCATAAACGAAATCAAATTGAGAAAAAACCACATGAGTAGTGGTACTACTGGCCGACTACTCTTTCTTTAAAAATAGATCGTTATCAATGTAGAAAGTCTTTATAATCTGGAAGAGATAAATCTGAAGGAGTATATTGGGACTGCCACTAACTAGGCTCTTCCAAATTAAAGCAAAAGGTTCCGTAGATCGGGCGAAAAGAATTATCAAAGGTGTTAGTCCCTCCAAGAAAAGGTTAGGAAAATTGGGTGTGTGAGGTAGACTTGGTCACAACAACGGAAGATGGACGGGAATTACTTTTAAAATGCTTCGATTTTAACAACAAGACGATTGACATTCAAACAATTATTCACGAAGAGGTGCGTCTTTGATTAAAAGACTGTCATCCTCCAAGTCCTACAACTTCGGGAATAACAATCTCCATCACTTATAGCTAACGGCTCAGAATAGGGAGGTGATGCGCAACATACTCGACATCGTTAATAGAGAAGGAAGCTTCAATCAGTCGAAGTAGATTCAACGTTAGAATCGAGAAATCCTCAATTGAACATTTGAAATTGCAAGAGGTGGAGAATTGTTTAAGAAAAGGCACAGCATCGAATCACACACTTGGGAACACCTTTGGACTCAACTTGGGATTGGTACAAGGATTTCAACGACTGAGAACATTATGAATTTGCCTTTCGTTGCCGAAATAGTGTCAAGATGCTCATTCCTCCCTAATTAAGAGTTTACTGGCTACCTCGGTTGGATAAAACGGGTGTGATTGCATGGTAATAGTTCCCTCGGTCAGCATCAACATCACAGAGGCCGAGAGGGCGATTCCAAGCCGGGAGTATTGATGTACTCAGATAGCTCGTCACTTATGAAATTTTCCCACATCTGACAAGTTGCTAAGCAATTCTTGCACTTCCACGGGTTGAGCGTATGCTTAGCTTCAATAAAGTTTGTCCCAAGCTTGCAAAAGAACCTTAGGGCGTTTCCCCAAAAGAGATACGATTAAACTTTTTGACAAGCTTTCAATCGATTTCATTAGGTCCTCTTGGTCTTTGCAAAGAATTTCATGCTCATTGGTTGAGGATGTTGAAGATTGACGAAAATTGCGGGGTTTTGAAAGTGGTCAAAAACCGAAGAATAGAATCATAGCAAGGATTTGCTCATGAATAATAGCCCTTCATATTCATACGGGTTGACACTGAAAAGTCTCATGAGGACCTCCACAATAGTCACAACAGAAAGATATTGATTGTTGAAAATTTGAGAATTTTGTGAGAAATTAAAGTCTTGATTTGTCACACGGTATCCGATTGAAATAAAACGGAACTTGGGGTGAACAAATCGTAACCATAAAAGCGATGTTTCAAAATTCACATAAGAATGAGTCGGGGGTTGTGGAGAATGGTTTGAATAATCGAGAAGTGTTAATAGGATGAGTATGGAGTTAAACAAGGTGTTGTTTTCACTCTGAATCTTAACAATTAAAAACAAACTACCTGTCAAATTCATGTTAAACCACATTTTTGGCATGACCAAAAAATTTGGTAGTTTGCACACTTTTCCCGAGCTTGGTGGGATCTCATTAATGGTTTGATTTGGTTGGCGTCCGGATAGAGAATAATCGGAGTTTTCGTGACAATTATAACCATACCCCAAGAGCACCTTCCCAACAAGACTTACAAGTGCATCGTTACAAAAGATGCCATCTAACGAATCACCACACTCGCGAACAACACTTTTAGGTCGATATGGAGATTTTTGATGAGGAATTGGGACACTGGGGGTTCATGTTTGACAAACGAATGGCTCTCGAGTAGCCATTAACAACGTTGGAATTGTCATTGATGACTTGGAAGTATTTGAAACCTTTTTGAAAAGCTTTCTCCAATTTCTATACGTGCAGGTTCACATTCAAAGACAATTAAGACCATCCACATGTTTTCCACAACGAAAACAAATTCTTTCAGATCTTAATGGTGTTGTTGAACGATTCGGGCAATTGGAACAAGAATCTTGTTTTTTGAGTTCTCTCTTTTGATCAACCAAATGGCTGACGTCTGTGCAAATTTCCACAACCCCGAAAAAGCAAAGACATGCTTTAATCGCTTTAAGGCGACAATCGAATGATGTCATAAAGAATTAAATAGATACATGGATAAAGGAAAGAATTAACAGATACTAAGAAAAAGAAGATTATTTTTGGTTTTTCGAATTATTAACAACATAATTCACAATTGGACAAAATCAGATAGACAACTTAAACCTGATAATCAATCTTACTTCACGCAGCTCACAGAATGAAAAAACGCACAGTTGAGCTGGTAGGAGTAGGATAGCGCGAAGCTTAATTCTCCTTTCGGGTCTTAGTTCCTATAAACAACCTCCTTATACCCACTTTATAAGTTATGTCAATCATAATGAGTAGCCGATATCGTAAGTGACACAGAAGGCAAGTTTTAAATCTTTTGTTCGAGTTGGGAACTCAATAGTTCACCGGAACTTATTATGATAATACCTCAGTTGAGAATATTATATTTTGGTATTTTACCAATTAGTGATTTTTAATTTTTATGGACAATTTTTTTATTTTTTTGATTTTTTTTTTTTTGGTTTTTTTTTTTTTAATTTTTTTATATGATATGTACTAATAAAAAGAAAAGAAAAATATTTTTGTGTTTTTTATATGATATATTAACAATAAGACAAGTTCAGATCAAAGTTGGATAGAAATCGTAGCAAATGCCTCCCCGGCAACGGCGCCAAAAATTGATTCGTTGACGGTATATATATAAAATATATAAGAATCAAATCATAAAAAGATTCCGGAAGAGATATTCCCCTCCCGGTCGTGAATGTCCCAACGAGCTGCAATTGAAATTATCCTGGTTTGGATGAAAATTGAATGAATGGAAAGACACAGATATAATTATATAATAAAGCTAATTAAATAAAACCTAATTTAATCTACGGGAAAACAAGCAAAGGAAATGGGGATGTAAAAACTACGGAAACGAAAATAGGTATAAGGAAAATCCTAAAATTAAAATCTAATACTAAAATACGGGGAACAGAATCAGGTAACGGGAAACGCTAAATACTAAAAATTAGAAAATAAATGCTAAATTAAATTAAAAATCAAAATTAAATTCTAATTAACTTAAACTTGAAAAAATAAAGGAAAACTAGAACTAAAACGGAGGTCGTTTAATGTAAACGAAAAGAAACGGCAAAACCGCAACCCGGTAAAAACGGTCTAAAAAACTGAAATTTAAGAAAAATTAAGCCTACACTAAATTTTATATTTTTCCTAGACACTAAATGACAAAAGAAAATTTTACAAAAAAGAAAAATATTTTTTTATTAATTTTCTGATTTTTTATGAATTTTTAAAGATTTATAACTAATTAAAACTAAGAAAATAGAAAAAGACAAAAAATAAAAGTTATAAAAATTCTGAAAAAATAAAACTAAATAAAGAAAATTCTAACAATTCTAAAAATATAAAAATGCCCAAATTTTACTGATTATATAAAAAGTAATTAAACTAATTAGATTTAAACCTAAATTAATTATTTAATTAACTAAATGAGTAACAGCTGTTAAACTAGAGGACTAACAGAGTAAAGCAACAAGGACTAATGAAGTAACAGGCTAACTAACTATAGGGACTAACAAAGTTAACAAGAAAAGACAAAATTACACAAATGGTCCCTGAAGTGGACCCCGATTACAAAGTGGGTCCAAAGTGCTTATTATCAAAAAGCTATAAAAGAAAACTTGTTAAGGGGCTTGAGGGGAGTAACTTTTGTAAAAGCACTTATGCTTTTTACTGGCTTAATAAGCTAGAAAAGTGAGCTTTTGGACTGCAAAAGCTTAAATAAGCTTATGAGCTTATTTTTCTTTCCTTTTGGGGTTTAAGCCAACAAATAAGCTAGAAAACTATGGGGGACAGTTAATAGGCTAGGGGAGTCCTAAATAAGCTAAAGTAACCTATAATAAGCCCTAAAATAAGCTATTCTATTGTTAAGCTAAAATGGCAGTTTTATAAAAAGAAAAAGGGCTACTTTAAGCCTCTATTAAGCTAATCTAAAGGAGGAAATAAGCTATAAGATCTTGGGGGCTTAAAGAAGTACCTAGGGACTAAATGAAACTGCAAAAAGAACTAGGGTTTATGAAGCTTAATTAAAAGAAAACAAGGGCTGAAAATGGTGCTCAGCACCAGGGTAACATGGCAGTGAGCTTAAGGCTTATTTTGGGCTTATGAAATAAGCTCTTAAGAGCTTTTTAGCTAAAATAAACCACAAACAGAATTAAAGGGAATGTAAATGAACTTGTATTCAAAGTTTAAGCTAATAAGGTGAAGAAAAAGCTGCTGAATATAGGGCTTGAAAAAGGGAATTTTCAAAGATCATGCATACAAACACTTGGCTATTACTTGGTCAAACCAAAGGGACAGCAACAAGGGTTGGGTAAATGGGTAGAAACAACACCAAAGAGCACAAACTCAATGTGCTTAAGCTGCTTATGCAGCTTGAGCACTTAAGCTCAAGTTGGCTTATCCAAATTTTGACAGAAACCAAAAGAGGGATAAAAACTTATTTTTAAATTAAAAATGGTGATTTAAATGGCCTAATGAAGCCAGCACACTCAGCCAAAGTTGGCTGAGTGAGCTTGACCCATGCAAAACCCCACCTATGCCAAAGATGGCTGAGTGTGTTTGACCCATACCAATCCCATAATTACCCATTTTGAGGCAAAACCAAACACCCCCTTAAATATATAAAATGCCTTTTTTACTGATTTTTAGTTAAGGAAATGGTAACAATTGTGATTAACTAGTAATGTTTGAACATTTTTTAAACACATCTTATATAGAATAAAAGATTAGAGAGCTGATATGAGACTTTTATTCAGACAGTTGGTTAATATCAAGGAAAACTCTATAACTTTTTATTAAAAACTAAGAAATTACAACATAAAACTTTAAAAATAGAACTGAGTACAATAATACAAAAAGAAAGACTTAATTTGAAAACTTTAAAACTAAAAACAGGGTGTGTCTAACTTCGGCTTGTTCTTCTAGCTTTTATACAAGTCCTAAGTCTTCACTTTTTCTTGACTTGTGTTAGTTGTGTGAGTAGGAACCTTTGCACACTCTTCTAGCCCACAGATCACTTTTTGCTTCTTCAAATTCAACTCAGCATTGTGTGCTCGTTTGTGTAAGATTGCCATCATGGCTTATTATAAGGGTTTATGGGAGTGGGGGAAATGGTTAGGGGGTGAGCTGTAGAGGTTGTACTGGAGAGGTGGTTATGGAGCTGAAACTGAAAAATCGAGGCGTTACGTGAGCGGTTTGGGTTTTGGCGGGAGTGGTTTGAGGGTACGGGGTTGGTTACAGGGTTTTAAAAGAGAAGAAAGAAAAAGATGCTGGTTTGGCCCCCCAACTTTCTTACTCTTTTCATTTCATTTTAAGCCACTTGTAGTTATAAATGAGTTTTAAAATAGACACAAGAGGTCCTCGTAGTTTTTATAACAAAAGAATTAAAAAGAGTTTGAATAATGGCAGAAACAGTCCCTCTGTTTTAATAAAAGAAAGAATTAAAGAATTGCAAATCTGCCCCTGGCTTTTAAAATAATAAAAGTTCTGCCAATTGGCAGTTTTAGTCCCTTTCTTTTATTTTTCCATTTTTCTTTATAAAACACTTTTAAAAATGACCTTTTTAGTCCTTATTGTTTTATAAAAAGGATTAATGGGCCATAATTGGGCTTGGGCTTGTATTGGGCCCATTGGGTTTGGGTTTGGGCCCAATAAGGTGTGTGGGCTTGTATTGGGCCCAATTGAGTGTGTCTGGGCCCAATAAGGTTTAGGCTTGGTTATTGGGCTTTTTCAAGCCCAATAAGGTTATGAAGTGGGTTTTGTGTGTACAATGGCTGAGATTGGCTGTAACTGGGCTAGGATTGGGCCTTCAAAGTCTTCACAGTCTTCATAAATATACTATTGGGCTTTCCCGGCCCATCAGATGGGTAAAGATTGCATTCAATAGTATTCTTCAGTTCCGGCTCTGGTTTGACTGCTGATTCTTCAGTATTGACTCTGATTTTGACATTTTTGGACTTTGGCCTTGATTTTGCACAGTCTTTTCCATTTCATGCTCAGTTTTGTCATTTTGGCTCTGTTTTCTGTCTTTTTGTTGATATCCACTTCCTGCACAATACAAATGCAAAACAAACATATATTTGGCAGTTTTTGTCTGTTTTTGGTCATTTAAGCTCGTTTTTAGAGGTAAAAGATATGTGTAATTAAGTACTTATCAGGGACCTTGTAACTCTGATCTTCTTTTTATATAAATCGAATGTGATTTTGTTTTATAAACGTCTCTTTTGAAGTCGTTTACTGTGACTCGTGTACATGTATTATGAAGTAGCACCCCAAAGTGATATTCCGATGCGTTGTAAATTTGGGGGTGTTACATCTTATTTCGAAAAGAGTTGTTGCAAGAGTTAAGGTATCACAAGCACGATTACACGGATATATTAGATTCTATTGAATTTAATTTCATTTTGAACACCGTGGATTATTCGGGAACTGGTTTTGCCCCAATAGATAAATGGATGTCTATGCCAGATACAAGGTTAGTTATCGCTTCATTTTATAGGAGATCGGTTGTATTCGTATCCATGGTAGAAAATGTTGTACTTAGTTGTACATGCTTTCCGCTTTAGTCTGGTCCACATGATTCAGAATCAACTGGGCCCATAGTTGTTGCACGTGTGGGGTCAGTTATTTCATTAATCCATTGCTACGAGAAGGTTGCCCAATACCGTCAACTCACTCGCAATGAAGGAGGTATAGGATTGAGAGGGCATCTGCATGGGAAGACATGTATTCAAGTCGACAACTCGCATTTGAAAAATATATTCGTTCTCGAAGACAAATGTACTAAAGTTATTATAGTTGTTATATGTTTTAACTTTTTTTATTTGTTTATTTTTTAGGCTATTAATTATATGAATGTTTTTATGCAATTTATTATATTCTTTGTTTTAATATCCTTTGTTTACTTTTTATTTGTATGTTCATATTATTGATTGTAAAAGAAAAAAAGAAAAAAAATAATTGAATGTCATGAAAGTATGATTTTACTTGTTGGATATGAGTACTGCTTACCATCTACAGACCGATGGTCAGAGTGAGCGTACCATTTAAACTTTGGAAGATATGCTTAAGGCATGTGCAATTGACTTTGGTGGAAACTGGGATACTCATCTACTACTAGTCAAATTCTCGTACAATAATAGTTACCACTCGAGCGTGAAGTGTGCACCATTTAAAGCTTTGTACGGAAGAAAAATGTCGATCTCCTATTATTTGGGTAGAAGTAGGAGAAAACAAGCTTATTGGACCGGAGATTGTCCAAAAGACTACAGACAAGATTGTCCCGATTGAGGAAAAACTCAAGACTGTACGAGATCGCCAGAACAACTATGTAGAAAACCGTTAAAAATCGTTAGAGTTCAATGTTGGCGACAAAGTACTACTTAAGGTATCACCTTGGAAAGGTGTGGTACGTTTTGGCAAGAAAAGCAAGATTTCATCGAGATACGTAGGACCGTTCGAGATTGTTGAACGAGTCAGTCCTGTAGCTTATCGATTGCGTTTGCCGCAAGAACTTGTATGCATTTACGACACGTTTCACGTGTCAAACTTGAAGAAATGTCTAACAGATGTAAATCTGCAAGTACCGTTGGAAGAGATCAAGATTGATAAAAGCTTACGTTTTGTTGAGGAACCTATAGAAATCATAGACCGTGAGGTCAAGAAACTGAAGCAAAGTCGGATTCCTATTGTGAAATTCTGATGGAACTCCCGGCGAGGACCAAAGTTTACGTGGGAACGTAAAGACGAGATAAAGCGCAAGCATCCGTAACTGTTCACGAGTGTTGAGTCTTAGGATGGACGACCTGAACTTCGGGACGAAGTTCCCTCTAATGGAGAATCTTGTGACAACCTTTCAGTTTTTGAGGTCAGTAACCGATAGCAAATCTACGAATTTTGACTCAGTTATTCATTTGTTGAGTCACTTTTAATGGTCGTGTCATTTTCACTGTTAAACGCTCATTTTATTAGGAACCCTAGTTATACAAGGGCATATTCTATATGAGATCCTAGTTAACGGTCTTAACGAGCAACGATATGCTCATGTCAATTATAAGTTGTTAGGTTACTCACAATTAAAAACTAGCTCATTTTAGAATTCTCGTCTTTTACGTTAATTCAACAATTTCACTAAATCGTGTTGCAAACGTACCGTCAAACTATGGTTTTAATTAAGTGTCAAATAAATATCAATGATATTCTCAAGCTATTATAAAATAGTTAGTGTCACTAAAATTATAAACTTAGACCATTTTTACGTGTAAACGCCTTTTTAAGTATAACCCGGTATTTGCACCTACACGTTTATTCGTTTACAGTTTACACTTAAGAAGTTTAGGGTATAATTTACCTACTAAACTCAAACTAATATATCTTTAAATAATGCCACATACCCCTCCATATAACTTACACATCATTCTTACACCATTTACACCTCATATACACTTGGAAGTCTTAGTTACACATGTCATCTAATCCTAACTAGTATATAAACCTCACAAACTCTCATTTTTCTCATTTTCACTAATATTTTCACACATAAACTCTCTCTTGGTTTTTCCTCCTCTTAGGGCTGCCATACACCACAACCACCACCATCATCACCATCATAATTTTTAGAGGCTCATTTGAAGATAAAACTCTAGATGCAAGAAGACTTGTGTCTCTCTTGCACCAAAACCTCTTAAAAATGGCTTTCATAAGCATTTTCTTATGTTTTTACTTATAAATCTTTGGTACTTATTTATGTTTGAGATATTGATGTTAAATTACTCATTTTAGATTCAAAATAAATGAGGTAGAACAATTGTTTGATGATTTGTATCAAGAGTTAAAAAGGTGGTGATCAAACATAACTTAAATCTTATATATTTGATCTTTTATAACACTTTTATGTACATGTACATACCAAGATGAGATTTTTCTAAAGGCTGTTACTGAGATTTTATGAAACTTAAACATGCATGAATGAGATATAAAAATGGTCTAAGAGTCGTATTGGTGGAGTTAGTGGTTAGATCTAAAAGTTGACACAAAAATCCACCACATAAAATCATAAATTAATTCATTTTGACACCTTTAAGTGCATGCATGAAAAATAGGTTTTAGATCAAAGATAATACTGATACTATTGGATGAAAAGAGTTTTAGGACATATATAAAATGAGTCTATGTGTTGGTTTAAGTCACAAGATTTTAATTGTCAAAATCAAATTTTTTATTAAATATCATTGTCAAAATCAAAAAAATAATTAAATATCATTATCAAGATTTTAATTGAATTATGATATAAATGTAATAAATGATAATGATTATTTATAATGATTGGTCTATGGTGAGGTGTCGCTCCTAAGTTGACGGGGTCTAAACCCACAAACCCTTTGATTATCTGCAACTTTTTGTCAACTTTTTTTACCAATTATTAGTGTAATAAATTTCTATGATTTTGTATTTTGTGAGTTTTGAACTTTAGTTTCCTACTCTTATTTTAATTACTCAGTTTTCATGTTTGTTTAAATTTGATTGCTTTTTACCTTTATAGTTTCTTGTAAAAGTATTTATCATCAAACTAAAATGGTTACTTAAACTCACTTTTAAATTTGCCTATTAGTGTAAAATTAGTTTTTTAAAGTTGTTTTCAAATCAAGTTCAAGTCTTTACAAAAATGATTACTTAAATTGTGACAACTGCCTATTTTTGAGATTAGTAACCGATAGTAAACATACGAAATTTTGACTCCTTCTAATTATTTGTTGAGCCACTCTTACATGGTTGTGTCATTTTTATTATTAAATGCTTATTTTTTTAGGAACCCTAGTTATACGAACGCACCTTCGACCTATGATCCTAGTTAACGATCTTAATGATTAACGATATGCTCAAAGGTCATTAGGAGAATGTCAATAGCCACTAATGAACATAAGTCAATCACTTTTATGAACTTAGGTCACTTTACTTTTAATAACTTGCAAGTTTCTCGATAAACCCGATATTTTGTAAATTTTTACGTTTTTGCATTTACGCTTCTTATAACGGATTTAAAACACTTCAAGATCATATAAGTATATAAATTCATCTTTAACAAACATTACTTAGCATATTTTATATTTAACTTACATTACTATACACAATATACATTACAACTTATTACTTAAACCTTTATACATACACATTTCACATTATACTTAAAAATACCTTACATAAACATTATATTAGGGGTGTTAACGATCCGAGCCGAGTCGAGTTTTGGCCTAAACGAGCTAGGCTCATTTATTAACTCGAATAGTTATGTTGCTGTTTATTCGAGCTCGAACTCGAATATTTTGTTGCTGTTCGAGCTCGAGCCAATTTAAAAAAGTTTATTCGAGCTCGAACTCGAATATTTTGTTGCTGTTCGAGGTCGAGCTCGAAGCTCGTTTAAGATTTTGTACTTTTTATTACTCCTACAATAAACTAAATTTCAAGCTTAAGATACTCGTATAAAAGATCGAACATAATAGGCTCGTTTATTATCTTAAGCTCGAGCTCGAAAGCTCGTTTACAATTATAAAAATTGTTCTATTGCTCAAACTAAATTTATGTAACTTATAAGCTCAACAAAGCTTGTTTAGGAACACACAATTTCTGTAACTTAAAGATCAATGCTTCAAAGCATCTAAAGAATTAGTAAGTTTCAAAATAGGATGGGGGCTTTGCTTATATAAAAAATTTTCCTTTAAAAGTTTTCCTCTTCAAGCAATGTGGAATAAATCTACTAGTCATGTCCCTATTATAGTTTAACCTCTCTTGTTTTTTTTTGATATTTCAAAGTTTATTTTTATTTTTTTGTCTAAGTATTTCTAGTTAGCAAAAAAAAAATCATAATATTTTATCTCTACTACTTATAAAAAGTGTATGAAGAATTTTAGAACTTAAAACCCCTTTAAATTAAGTAGTAAGTTGCCTAAAATACTTCTTAATACCTCCTACTACACCTTAAGTTTGATTTATGAATATATGTAAATGACAACTTTTATTATCGAGATACTTATAATTTATGGATTCATGTTATTTCAAAGTTACTATTTGATTCATAAAATAATTATATACTACTAGTTGAATATTTAATCAATCTATTTTTTAATATGTACATATAGAAACATATAATTTTTAGTTTGAAAACAGACACAAATTGATAGGCCAAGGCTTATTTAAGATCCAAATGGCGAATTAGTCTATAGAAAAACTGTCCATATCGGTTGGTACAATTGTGTTCCACACATCACTAAAACTATGCGAGTACGTATGCATATCAACGGGGTTTTTTAGCGACGCATAGATATAGTTGTGATATTATGCTTAAGTGTTTCGTGTAACGTTTATACATAAGACATGTAAATATCAAGTATAATTTCAAAAAATTATAACATACGATAATTCAACTTAAAGAAAAATTCTTAAAATATATCAAAGAACATATAAAAACATTTAGTGAAACTGAAAATAAAACATTTACATCAATTATGAGATAACTTAACAATGTACGTTATTCATCACATAAAACTTCTTGGTACACAATATTTGAGGTGTAGACTCTTTCTCAACCGAACTCTTTGACTGGATTCACTAATATCTTTGTAGTTATACATAACATCCATGTAGATAATGCAACATAAAGCTGGCTATGCGAGAAAACAGAGTCTGACAAATAAACACCCACATTTGGAATTGTTTCGCCTTGAGCTTTATTGATAGTCATCACGAATATAAGACGCACATGAAATTGTTTTCTCTTTAGTTTGAAAGGGAGCATGTATTCTTTAGATAGAGCAAGAGGAATTCTTGGCAAGAGCACTCTAACTCCAGCGTGTTGGCTGAAGTTTTACTTGATGAATAAGTTCATTTCTACATATATCATATATATGATGTAATGTTTTATCATTTAGTATATCATGTATCTTTTATATACAAAAAGAAACAATTGAAAATTTGTAAAACCTAACGATTTTTAAGAATAGTCCAATCAATTAGACTGGCTGAACTATCAATTCAATAGATCAACCGGCTTGATGTTCGACATATTCAATATATAACATGTATACCATCATATAATACATGTACATGTTTATACTCCAGTTTAGCTTCTTTAGGTCTAAAAGATGCAGTTAACCTATCAGATAGAGTCATGCTTAAGCCCGTTCACGTCAAATTATTCGACATTGTACTCCAAACTACTCTTTGGCTTATTTGGAGATATGAAAACGGGTTCACCCTTTCTTGTTAAAAGCATAATAAAGCTTATTAGGGTTTATCACACCAATAGGGTTAAGATAATCAATGTAGATGGATATCATTTAGAATCTTGTAATCACTTTCCAACATGTGCCAATTATTTTGATTAGTATATGTGACGCTAAGACATTATAAAAAGGTAAGACACCAACATGAGTCCCGTGAATGTATATTTACTTCACTTTATAAATAGTATTACTAGGCTTCTCCAAATAAAAAAAGTTTAAACAATATAGATTAGTTTTTTAATCTAATTTAAACCTTTCTTACGATGTTGATAAACATCAAGTGTTATCCCTTTAGTAGTATACAATATTTCGTTTCTATGCATATGCTTTCGTAAGCTTAATATAAATTTGTTAACAAAACCTATACTATCAAGTGTCAAGTCATTTCGTATACCTTACCTTGCAATAGCGTATATTTTCGATAAACTCTATACATTAGACATCAAAATTAAGTAACACTATATATCGATTTAGACGTGCTATGATCATCTTATAAAAAGATATCGTTGGGTGATTTATAATTTTAAGCTCATTTCCTTATTAAATTTATTTTATGTATCTTTTTTAGTGTTAAATGGAACATAAAAAGGTATAAACTAGAATGCATCCCACATAGAAAGATGTACACAAGTTAAAGGAAAGAAAATAGATATAAAACCAAAGCTCAAAAAGTAAAATGATAGCTTTTAAAGAGTATCAAATTAGATGCTAATAAAGTTTGACAATTTAATATTTATTATTTTAAATTAAATTAAACTACTCATTAAAATGTAAAAAGAAAAGTTTGAAAAAAAAAGTTAGATGTTTGACTCGATTAGCTCGTTCGACTCGTTAAGCTCGACAAGATCGATTGGCTCGTTCGACTCGAGTAACAAAACGAGCTTTCGAACGAGCCGAGCCAAATATTGCCTTTTAAAAGCTCGGCTCATTTATATAAATGAGCATGATCTTTTGTTCGAGCTCGACTTGAGCTTGACAATTTGCAGGCTCGAGCTCGAGTTAATCGAGCTCGAGCTCGAGTAGCTCGTTAAAAGCTTGACTCGTTAACACCCCTACATTATATACACAAAATAATTAATAAATATCAAAATTCCCTCCCCTTGGAGCCCCCAAAACCGTCACCCCTTGTCCCCCATGACTCCCCCTCCCCCAATCACATTGCAAGCTTATTTACACACTCATAAGTTGTATGAGACTTTTTTAGGCTCCTCGCGTGGTCGGTCGACCGAGTAGGGCAACCCCCAACTCGGTCGCCACCACTTAAAACCAACATCTCGAGTCGGCCGCGGGGTCGATCTTGGGAGAAGTGGGTTGCAGACTCGACCACTTCAGATGCACACCTTCTCTTTTTACTATTATTGTTTATTCGGTTATTAAAGAGGATGTTTGTATTTTGTAAAAAAATATGGCGAGGGTTGCACTTGCAGGTAGAAGAAAAGAGAAAGAAGACAGTATTTTTTTTACTTATTAATTAATTTACATTTTAAGCTTTGAGTTATGTTTTTATTGTCATTTTTATTTATAAGTAACTTTAATTGACATGTTAATCAAGAGGGCTTTGGCTTAGTTGGTATCATCTTTTCATCGGAAACGTCCAGTTGATCGGTCAAAGAATGGGTATTTAGATATTGACTTGAGTTCGATCCCACGCCTGACTAATTAGGTTCAACTGGGAAAAATGCCCGATAGCCTGAGACCGCAATCCTTAAGAAGAGTTTGATGACATCAAAATATGAACGATCAGAATATGTTCTCACTGTTTATACATTATTTGGAAAATAACTGACATGTTTAAGTGATATCTTATTTTATTTATAAGTAATTTGGTTATTAATATAATGTTTCTTATTATTAAATAAAAAGTTTTATAAAAGTATGTAAATCATTTTTTTTATTTAAAAAGTTTACATGTATATTCAAAGAGAGAAAAACTAATATGAAAAGGAAAATGTAAGTAGTCATTATGTATATACGTTTCTATTTTATCTTCGTTTAAAAAAGAATTGATAAGTTTGTATACATTTTCGTACTTTTTTTTAAGAGTTAATTGCATTTTTGGTCCCTGTGGTATGGTCAAATTGCAGGTTTGGGACCCTAACTTTCGAAATTGCAGTGATGGTCCTTATTTTCAAGTTTTCGTTGCAAATTTGGTCCCCGGGCCGGGACCAAACCTGCAATTTGGCCAAACCACAGGGACCAAAAATGCAACACAAAAGGACCAAACTTGTAATCCAAACTTGAAAATAAGGACCATCACTGCAATTTCGAAAGTTAAGGTCCTAAACCTGCAATTTGGCCATAACAAAGGGACCAAAAATGCAATTTACTCTTTTTTGAATTTAGAAAACTTTGGTCAACTTTTAATGTCGTTGACCATACCTATACAATGAATAGTGAAGCAAAAAGGGGGTGAAAGAAGAGAAATCCAGAAGGTAGAGAAATGGTTCGAGGAAGCAAAGTGGTGGAAATCAGCAAAAGCCTTTCACAAATACTCGTTTGTCCACTCTCCAAACAACCCTTAAGGCATTCATTCATATCAGTTACTTTTATTATAAGAAGCTTTTTAGCCCATTAATCTCAAATGTCTTTGCAGGGTTTGTGACAAATCTAATTCTTTGATTAGTGATGCAATTGGTGTTTCTTTTCCGGTATTTTTTTCTTATTCATCTCTCCAAATTTCTTATATTCATTTCTACTTATAATAATAATCTTGATCAAGTTATATATTAACAAGTAGGATTTTTCTAACTTGTGCCCTAAGGGGCACATGTTAAGAAGGGTCGTACCCATCTTCTGAATGACCATTCAGTGGTTGTGAGGCCTGATATGGGACCACCAATGACTGCTGACCATTAAGAAGGTGACACGCAGGCTGTGGGCTCCTCGCACAAGTTAGAAAAACCCTAACAAGTAATAGGGCCCAAAAAATAACTCACTCTGAACTTGATATAGTTTTATTACAAAGATGAGCTTGCGCGTCGCGTAGGAATTATTACAACTTCAATTCAGCCAATGTATGTGAATGTGACTAGTTCATGGCTAATATGGACGTGTACTCATTTCAAACCGAAACCAAGCTTTGATTTGTCAAGCATGCTTCTAATGGGAGTATTTGGGGTTCTGCTTTTAAAAAGTGCCTTTTTGATTTTTAATATAACAAACAGAACACTTTAATGTTTTTTTATAAATTGCTACCTATGTGATACAAATAGATGGTATCAGAATACGTGTTAGAGATCATTCAAAATATAGATGCCAATTTGGACGGATAAGTATGAGGACCTAAATCCTGGAGTTTATTTGCACCTTCTCTGCATGCCACTAGAAACTCTTTTGACATGAAAAAATGGATGAGTGTGGAATCTGAGATCCCAAAGGCCCTAAACACAAATGTCCTGGCTGTAGACAGGTGAATGCAGGACGATTTGGCCATTTCCCCATGAACACAAATTTTGTCCGTATTTGGAAGTTCTTACAAGTAAACCACGTAACAACTAGGTGACTATTTGTTTAAATGAACTTCTTGATAGTTAGCAAGGGGGAAAGGCCAAAAACTGCCTCAGGTTCTGTTTTTACCCGAGGCCTGTAGTTAGCATCTAGGCATATTAAAATACACATAATCTTCAGCTTTGAGTTAAAATCTTAGGTATCCTTCTAACTTCTAAGTGTGTGGTTTCCCTGATTCAATCGTTTCTTACTTTTTAATGTTTATCAGATAGTGGACGGAATCCCGTGCCTTGTGCCGAGGGATGGCAAGATCATTGAAAACGATGACACAAAAGGGGATCGTCAAGATGAAACGAGCTCGTAGAAGTAAGAAAGGATGGTTGTTTCTGCTCCAACTTTTGGTTTAAAAGAACAAGGGTTCTCTGTATTAATTGTGGTATTGGATGTTTTGTCTCTAAAAGAACACTATAATAAAGTTACGACATTTGCAGTGATAATCTTCTGTCAAATATTGTCTTTTAGCTTAAAATACTAAGTTCGTTCCCAAAATGCAAACAAGAATTCCTACAGGGTGTTTGTACTTGCATTTTCGAAATTAAATAAGTCAATCATTGATTCAAACGGTAGATTTGTTGATAGTTGCGTGTCTAATGATGAGAATCAATTTTCCCCTCTAAATGTGTATATCTACAAACTGCTCATTGATGTTGTAGTCAATCTGACATATTCATGATATCCACTCACCATTAAGGGGGTGTTTAAATTAGTGTATTTTTTTTTTTGAAAAGGCTCATAAGCTCACTTTTCCCTGCTTATGAGCTTATCCAATCATGCTTATCGATTTAGATAAACTGCAAGCTTGAGTTGATGAACCTATAAGCTGAAAAACATGAGCGTACGAGGTTTTTCCAAAATCAATTAAGTCAATAAGCCAGCAAAACAAGCATCCAAACAACCCCCCAAATTATTGATGTCAACAAATAATCCCTAAATTTTAGAGGTGTTTTCCCTATAACTTGTGGCTATATCGGCATGATGATTGAGAAGACTGGTTGTAAGGTCTGGCTTATGTGTGTTTCGGTTGTTTGATTGCACATTGTAAGTTTGTTTACGGCATCGTGTCGAGTGGGGCAACTCAAGTGAATCACCCAAGCACTTATAGCTTTGTTGTACTTCTCAATATTATTCGGCCAAGTAGATATAGGCTAGACAAGATTAAAAGGTCTCTACTTGTTCATTTCCAACTTCTTGCCAGATTTAGGACAAAGCAACATAAAGTGGTTTTTAAGTTCATTTCAAGTCAAAATTTCAAGTTTAGCATTTCATGTTTATTATTATGAGAAGCCTATAAAGCTCAATCAAATTTTTTCTTATTTTGTCAAAAAGAAAAGAAAAGAATGTTCCAAATTACTTTAAGGTTGCTAGATTTATAACGCCGTAAAACACACATTTTAAGAAGAAAAGAAATTATGATACTGTTTTTTATCATTTGAATTGGAATATATAGCAAGCTAGTATATTATTTGTGCTCATGTAACTGAAATGACATATCTACCTCCCATCAAACCGAAATTCACTTGTAGAAACAAAAGACAATCTTTTCATATCCATCTATCGTAAGACTTTCCTATATCTTTCATAAGGTCGAAAATTGGAAAGAACGTGAAGTAATGCTGCTACAAAAATGAAGCAAGAAACGTGACTAAATGATTAAACTCATACCGAGCTGCATTGCTGAAAGTTAAACACGATGTGTGACGATAATAACAAAATGGACGTGATTTAATGGATTATTGCTTGTTGGGACTTGGGATACATCTTATTTTGACATGGCCTAGATGAATCGTCAAAGGCTGAGCGTCATTTAGGAAAATCCAACCCAAAAATAGAAAATACCAAGATTTATACGTAAATTTAGTTATTCATAAGTTCATGATAATCAAGTGAAAGTGCTTTTTGGCTTTGCCACTGCACTTTTTGACTTTCTGCTTAACTAAAGTCTCTACCTGAAGATTTCTAGCCCATGTTATGTCAAAAGTGGATACTAGTGCAAACACCAACAGTAAATTAGGGCGGTAACAATGTCATTCGCCCTTGACAAAGAAATGAAAGGACAACCGCAAGCGGTTGTACCGCATAAGGGTTGTGGGGATAAATTTTTAGATCATGTATGAGGGAAGAGTAATCAGAAGCAGCAATATGATGAAAGGAAGAAAACATATCCGCATCTAATAAAGAACCGTGACCTTAGAAACGAGGAGAGTCCCCTAGGACACAGAGACAGCTTAGAAGTTACTAATGCTACTTCAGTATATTTTTTGAACATTAAGACTGTCCTTTCCTCATCCAATCAGCTTTTGCTGAAGCCCATACCACTACTGTCAGATGAAAGGGGAAACTAAAACAGCTTCATGGTAAGTGGTAACAAGCTGAAAAACATCTTTGATTTTGACTTATCTACACCTCATTAACACAGATAGTCAAGCCTTAGTAGGCTTGGGAGGCGACATTAGTGAGTGAACAAATCTTTTGCTTTCTGAACACAAAGCTTCATTGTAATGTTATCAAATGAGAAGGAAGTGATGGTTGCCTCCTTCTGCAAGTAGGATACTAATAGAAAAGGCTGTGCAAATGAATGCACCTCTTTAATGCACTGAACAATACCAAGTGCAATATTCAAACTCGTAAGTCATACTCTACAGCACACCTAGCAAGTACTAACCAAATCAACGAGTCTAGTTCCAGATACTTGATCCAAAAGCTTATTGACCAACCATCTAAGAATTCTAGAGTACCAACCTCTAATCACTCTAATGTCAATTGTGTCATCACTAGCTTATGTCAACTAAGTAACAATGCATGACAGTCAGATAATATGATATGCGCAACAACACAAAACAAGTAGCAGGAGAAAATGAAATCATCAAATTCAAATGACACCTGAAGGTTTATGTGTCATCCAAGATGGTACCAAAAAAAGAATCGCAACGCATCGCAGTAGGAACTACCTGGAAAAAGGTGGCAACTTGCAACACCCTAAAATTGGAGACTGACCTGCAAAGTATGGGGAAGGAAACTGCAACATTCTTCCCCATTATCATCTCAAAAACAAACAGCCATAACAGAAAGAAAACAGACAACCACAACAAACAAACAAAAATTATAATTTTTTGGTATATAAGTCCAAAAAAAAAACATTAGATCCAACAAACAAAAACTAATATCTCCAAAGTCACAACTAACCTATCTTTTTTTTTATGTTTTATGTTTTATTAAATTTTTTTGGGTTTTTTTTTTTTTCCATTTTTTTGGGATTTTTTTTTTGCCTAAGTTTTGTGTGTTTAATGTTCGCCTCTCAAAACATCAAATCCATCAACCAGTGAATCTCCATGGAAATTCAAGATAGCCCGCATCATCATCGAGGACATCTCTTTTCAAAAAGAGTTTTAGTTTTTTCTTCTCTCAAAAGGATTAGTTTCATGTGTGGTCACTTAAACCACTGCCGCACGTTCAAAAGCAGAATGGTGACTGCTTCTGTGATCACCCCCTCCAACTTGTTGAAACTGGCTACTGAATTCCCCAGAAGACGACAACCTACTAGAAAAGCTTTCAACATGAGCCGCATTCTTTAAAGTAGCCTCGTCCAAAGCAATACTCTGAAGCTGTGACGTCAACGAATCTTGACTAAGGGACCTCGGGACGCCCTCACTTGAGTAGTCAACAGTTGGAGGCATAAGCCATTTCATCCAGTCATTTCTCCGCCTGATCTTGTCATCCTGCAATATAGAAATTGTAACTGTATAAAAAAGCTGGAAAGACTCACTACATCATCATATTCTTTCAATAATATGAATGACAATATATTCTGAGATCTTTTATACACTGAAAATACCTTTATTTGGAACCATTTGAAATGTTCAAGCCATTAGACCCGCTTGGGATTGATATATTGGTCCAATGGATTAAAAAAAAGTAGTTTTTAAACCCATAGAATTGGGGATTTGTAAACTCATCAAAGGTGTTGGGTTTATAACTCATACCCATCGTCATTCCACCATTCATTTTTTTTTTGAACGGCAAATCATTCCACCATTCATTGGAAGGCCATTCACGTAGTGATCCCAGGCAAACCAAATGCCACTTTATTTCATATTTTCATTTAGGACAAATTTAAGATGCAAGTCCCTATTAGCCTCCATAACATGTCAAACGTTTATACTATTCATGTCACCACAGAGGTCTCTTGCATAATGTATGTTGAGGGGGCAATTTCAAACCTCTTTTTTCTACAGGAATCTTATATATGTAGAGGGGGCAATTTTATCCCTTTCACTTCTAAGTGGGTTGATTCAGGTTATTGGGTAAATAGGGCCAAATAGAAAAATAGCTAAAAAATATCCCATTCTCATTCTGATACCCATAATCCAAACACACACTAAAATATACAATCTTAAGTGGATTATTATTAAATTATATAGTAATAATACGCACCTGCACTTCCACAACAGTTGAGTGCCTCATCACGTCAAGTATTACATCAACATTGTTGGTCAGAGCTTTAACCTGCAATAGAACGAATGATTATTGTGTTTTCACACCTAAGAGAGAATAATACTTTACGCGGACAAACAAGAGGTCAAGCAATAAGAACATCATAAGCTTTCTTAGGCACAAGAAGATGCAAACTAGGACGAATGTCTAAATTAACACAAAGTGAATCAAAACCAAGCCTTCATTCAATATGCCCTATACATAAAGTTTGAAGTAAAATTTAGAACCCGAAATGAAAACTAAGCCACGATTGCTGGCCAAAGTTACAATTAACCCGATTAAAAAATAAACACCTTTTACAAGAATTATTATAGAAATAGTGCAACCTCACCACTAAAGCGGTCTATACGGTCGGTCAAAGTATAAGGTCAGACAAATTAAATATACAGTTGCTTACGTCGTATTCTTGTATGTCAGAAATCTCAATACCGGTGCATGTAAAACACTTGTAAAGTTGTAATATTACAAGGTATACAAATATTAAGTAGCACATGTGCCCTAACATTTGCAAAAGATTCAAACCCCTGAAGAACAGGGACAAAATACTGGTGCATGTAAAACACTTGTAAAGTTGTAATATTACAAGGTATACAAATATTAAGTAGCACATGTGCCCTAACATTTGCAAAAGATTCAAACCCCTGAAGAACGGGCGAACAGGGACAAAATAATGATCAACCAAATATGATGCTAGTCAAAACGATTTCAGCAGCAAAGTCAGTTTTTTAAAGAAGAAAGGGTGAAATATATATCAACAAAGACCAAATGTAACTAGCACAAACGCTGGCTGTGTTTCAAAATTTGATAACTAGGTAACTCTCATTTGGTAATTATGCTGAAATCATTATAAACTACGTAAGTGAAGTGACAAATGATGCAAACAGAGAAGACACTATACTAAAATTAAGCTTCAAGAAAATAGTATATGAATCAGTTTATAAATTCCAAAATACTTACTTTCTTGAAGCCTGCTATTAAACTAACAGAAACCCAGCCCTGCTCATCCATGTTAGATCGCAAGTAAGTATCCTTAACCAGATTCTCATTACTGCAAAAAAAAAAAAAAAACAGCAAAAAGACTAGCTGTTAGCTCTTTGAACTACCACTGGGTGAGCCCTAATGACAATAACCACAACCAAAGTTTTTAGTGTGGAAGGTAGATACCTAAAATAGTAATCAATTTGGTTGACTATGTTTGTATGCCAAAGTACGTTGGGGTCTGGAGGAGAATAGTACACTGGAGCTGGAAATGGACCAACAAATGGAGCTGGACCTTGAACATAGATCATCGCAGGTCCAACATCTGCCAGTACATATAAAGCACAAAGCAAAGTGAATAAATATAATAGCAATAAAAAAAAACAATTATAGGCACAAAAAGAAGCTGATAGAAACCTCACCAGGGTACATGACATTGTTGCCAAATGGGCGCATGGGCAGAGGCATTGGTGGATGAACAAATGGGGTTGAATTATGTACAGCAGGTCGCATGTAAGCACCCCTTCGGTTATTACCCCTCTGAGGTTGCATGTTGTTATACCTGTTGTTATAGTTTCTATGTTGGTTCCATTCCTGATTATCACGGCCCTGATTCTGGTCAACCTTGCCTGCATAATTGTGATGATACGAACCATCCCCACGTGGATGCTGTCCACCATTCCCTCTTCTATACGCATTCCGCTGATGGTGATGGTTATTATTACCACTATTCGGTTGTGATCCAGCGACCCCTCTTGGTGACTCCTTATACGCACCTTCCTTTGTATGAGATTCAACAGAAACAGTACCAGGTTTTCCAGATGTACTATTATTAGCAACTTCAACTTTCAATTCCTGAGTTGCAGGCAACTGCTTGGACACCCCTCCATTCGATACATACACCCCCGAACTCCCACCACCTCTCTTTGCGGGCTTCTGCCCAGAAGGAGCTACATGATTTGTAACCGTAGCAGGATTCACATTCTTGACAGTTTCCGGTTTATGTAATAAAGGAGACGAATTTCCAGTCACCTATGACGTAACAAACACAAAGTAAACCTTATTGCCCAAAAAAGACACGATATCTAAACAGCATATACCATACTCCAAATTGTTCACAAAGTGCTTATTTGTGAATAAGTGGGTAGGAAGCTCCTAATCTCAAAGTGCTTATTTGTGATAAAAACTAAAAAGAAACTATTGCTGTATTATCATATTAACTAAAAAACTTTTAGTAAAACAAATTATCACTTTATTTTATTTTTTTAGTTGCATAAAAGTAAGGGTCTTTATATAAAAACTTTATAAGTAAGAAGATTAGAAAAACAGAAAACGTGTTCAAAGCGAAAAGCTTTTAGAAAATTTTCTAAAATACAGATACGCATGCAGTAACACCTAAAATCTTGTATTAAACAAATTGAAAATCACATAGAAGCATATAATAAACTTCAAGAAACATCCTACAAATTATTTTAGGGGGTGTTTGAGATTGCTTATTTTTCCGGCTTATCTGCTTAACTCAAAGAAAAGTAAGCCGTTTCTGATAAGCGGGTAGGAAGGTTCTTATTGGTGATAAATATAAAAACAAATAAAACTATTGGTGTACCATGATATTTAAATTAAAACCTTTCATTGAAACTTTTTTATGTAGTAGTAAGCAACTTATTTATATATAAGCAGAATCATAATAACCAGAAAAGTTAAGCAATCCGAAACAACCCCTAAATAATGAATGCGCATGCAGAAACACCTAAAATCTTGAATTAAAGTAATCGAAAATCACATAAAAACATATAATCCACATTCAAGAAACATCCTCCTAGCAATAACAATAATCATAAAAAAACAAACTTATAAAAAAATCAATCAAGAACCTGCAGAGAAGAGTCGGAAAGACCCGTCAAGGAGTCGGAAGAGCCCGACTTAACCGCAGCCTTAGCACCTTGATCCAAACTAGGCCAAACATCATCACCACCCATAACAGACACCACCTCAACAACCTCATTCAACGGCTTCTTACTCCACACAGCACCACCACCACCCTTCTTAATCTCACAATCATCCACCACCTTATTCAACTGATTATCCTCCATTAGGGTTTTTTTAATTCTCAAACCCTAACCCTAATAGGGTTTTATTAAAAAAACAAAAACAATCAAGAATGAATGAATTGAATTGAAGAATGTAGGTGTTGGTCGGATCAAATTCCGATCAAACCCACCAACACACAGTAAAATAATAAAAACACGCACACAGTAAATAAAAACTATAGAGAGAAGGATTATTAAGTTTTGTTTATATAGTGGTCAATGTTTCCTCTTTGCGATAGGAAATTACTCGGTTATTAGTTATCTTAAATTACTAAATTACCCTTGCTATTTACATTAACGCTGAGTTATGGTATACAAGGGTGTTTTTGTAATTTTGCTTGTAGGTGTAGAGGATTCGTTGCCTTTTTTTCGTTATTGCGTTTAAGGGATTTTATTTACTTTTTGAGAGAGTTTATTTTTGGATAAGTCTTGTGTGATGAAGTTTCTTAGTAATTTGAAGGTAACTGTGATTGGTTTGTCATTCAATACTAGTTTTATATTGCTCATTCTTTTACTTTTATACATTAAATAATTACTAGTATTTTATTATTATTATTATTATTAAAAATAAGTGGTTAAATTTTATTTTTTTCCATTAATAATATATCTCTATTTTCTTACTATATACATATAAGAACGGTTACATTGTAGGAGAAGACAAACGGGCAACAAGCTGCGCCGCTAGCCTTTTTTGTATTGCAAAGCCAATTCTAGTAAATACAATATTTATGGATCTAGGTGTCATAACATTACTAT
>BQNB010049553.1:9372-41982 GCA_026074375.1 Tanacetum coccineum | reverse complement strand
AGTCGTCGCACCAATTTGTAAACGATATCGATTGATGATATGATGAAGCCTTCTCCAATATGCTTGTTGTCTAAAGCTTCAAAGTCTAAAAACCATTTAAACTTTGGCATAATCAATGATCTTGCTCGAAAAGATCTGGTTAGAGGTCTACCAAGATTGAAGTTTGAAAAAGATCATCTTTGCTTAGCCTGTCAACTTGGAAAAAGCAAGAAGTTCTCCCACAAACCAAAATCTGAAAACACAAATATGGAAGTTCTTCATACCCTTCACATGGATCTGTGTGGTCCAATGAGAGTCCAGAGTATTAATGGGAAGAAATACATTTTAGTCATCGTAGTAAATGAGCATTCTACATCCGAACAGATAATGGAACGGAATTCGTCAACCAAGTTATGTCTAAATACTATGAAGGTGTGGGCATATTTCATCAAAAGTCTGTTCCGAGAACTCCTCAACAAAATGGCGTTGTCGAAAGACGAAATCGTACACTTGTAGAAGCAGCACGTACAATGCTGATATTCTCAAAAGCACCGATGTTTCTATGGGCAGAAGCTGTAGCTACTACTTGTTACACCCAGAACCGATCCCTAATTCATACTCGTCACAACAAAACCCCTTATGAGCTTGTACATGATAAGAAGCCTGATCTTACATTTCTCCGAGTATTTGGTGCTCTGTGCTATCCTACAAATGATAGCGAAGATCTAGGAAAATTTCAAGCCAAAGCTGACATTGGGATTTTCGTTGGGTATGCTCCTAGCAGGAAGGGCTATAGAATCTACAACAAGAGAACTCGTCGATTAATGGAAACAATTCACGTCACATTCGATGAGATGCATCCGACAATGGCTCCTGTACGCATGAGTTCAGGACCCGAGCCTATCATTATGACCCCTGGACAACTCGAATCAGGGCTCGCTCCAACCGATAAAGAGCTGGAGATGTTATTTCAACCAATGTTTGATGAATACGTTGAACAATCTCGAGTCAATGAACCAGTACCTTCTGCTACTGCAGTTAACGCTCAAGTTGTTCCACCTGGTACACCTTTGTCTACAACAATTGCTCAAGACGCACCATCAACAAGTGCTTCATCGTCAACATCAGATATGCATCATCCAGCCCGACATCAAGGTATTGCAGAAGAACCCACTCTCGAAGACTCCCCAATCACTCACGATGCTCTACATCCTTCATTTAACCCTGTAAATGGAGAACCTGGTTCGACACAGTCATCATCTGGGAATGTTAATTCCGCGGAACCCAACCAAGTTACTCAACCACCAGATCATCTCAGAAGATGGACCAAAGATCACCCTCTTGATAATATCGTTGGCAATCCCTCTCGTCCTGTATCTACCAGAAAACAGTTGGCATCCGATGCTTTGTGGTGCTGTTTCCATACTGAACTGTCCAAAGTCGAACCCAAGAACTTCAAAATGGCCGTGATAGAAGACTGCTGGTTTCAAGCCATGCAAGATGAAATTCACGAATTTGATCGACTTGAAGTATGGGAATTAGTACCTCGCCCAATCTATGTTATGGTTATCGCTCTCAAGTGGATCTACAAAGTGAAGCTTGATGAATATGGTGATGTACTGAAAAACAAAGCTCGGTTAGTTGCAAAAGGATATCGTCAGGAGGAAGGTATTGATTTTGAAGAATCGTTTGCTCCAGTTGCACGGATAGAGGCCATCAGAATATTCATTGCCAATGCAGCAACCAAGAATATGATCATCTACCAGATGGATGTCAAAACTGCTTTTCTGAATGGTGATCTTCAAGAAGAAGTCTTTGTCAGTCAGCCTGAAGGATTTGAAGACCAGGATAATCCTACTCACGTTTATCGTCTGAAGAAGGCTCTTTATGGGCTAAAGCAGGCACCAAGGGCGTGGTATGACACACTATTTATGACACATATCAAAGTTCATGGTTGGCCCAACAATTTCTTCAGGGGTGTCGTGGATATTCCAAAGTTATTCACACGCAAATCAGGAAAAACATTATTTCGTATTGTTCAAAGATACGTAGATGACATCATTTTCTCTCAACAGATTCATAATGGTGTACATATTTTCAACGAAATAAGCTCCCAAATTTCATGATGTCAATGATGGGACAAATGTCGTTTTGTTCTTAGGGACTACAAGTTTTCTCAAAGTCCCAGAGGCATCTTTATTAAAAGCAAAATTGCTCTCGAAACCTTAAATAAATTTGGAATGGATCTCTCTGGACCCTGTCGATACTCCACATGTTGGATCGATTGAAACTGGACGAGGATCTCAGGGGAGTCCAGTTGACCAAATGATTTAGGGAGGAATGGTTGGCTCCCTATGTACTTACAGCCAGTTGACCAGACAATGTATTCGCTGTATGCATGTGTGCTAGATATCAGGCTAAGCCTACCAAAAAAGAACTTGAGCTATCAAACGTGTTCTTTCTGGTACTTAAGGAACCAATTAACATGGGTCTTTGGTATCCGAAAGACATAGATGTCACTAACAGCTTATGAAGATGCGGATCATGCGGGATGTCAAGATTCAAGAAGAAGTACGTCAGGAAGTGCTCAGTTTCTTAGAGATAGATTGGTTAGCTGGCATCAAAGAAGCAAAGAAGCACTGCAATATCAATAATAGAGGCTGAATACATTGCCATGTATGGATGTTGTGCTCAAATCCTTTGGATGCGATCACAGCTCAAAGACTACGGATTTGACTTCAATAAAATTCCTCTGTACTGTGATAACAAGAGTGTAATTGCTCTTTGCTGTAACAATTGTACAGCCACTCTTCGACTCATAATTACCATCGACATACAATCACCCATTTCATCCGAGAGAGCAAGTGAAAAATTGAGTGGTTGAACTTACTTCGTGAAACGAACTATCAAACTTGATGACATTTCATCACAAAAGCATTACAAGAGAACGGTTCGACATTTCTTCTTTCGCGCCTAGGGCATGAAGAGTTTGACCCCTGAAACTCTCAGGACGCCTTCAAGAAAGGAGGAGGATGAGTAAACGAAATGCTCGTGTTTCCTTTGTACAATAGGTTACACATAAGAATAAAAAAGAGAAAAATGAGTAAATAATTTTAAGTCAATTTGGAATTTATAAAAGGCTTGCAATTACTTCAGATTTGCAAACCCGGTTTTGATGTCTGGGCATGGATTACTTTATATCCATGCATTATGGGATTATAGTTAAAAAATGGTGGTAGTAGACTTGTTCAACTAAATTTTTCATCTCAATCAACGACTACAGCTCTTTCAATAGAAAACGAGTCGTTGTTTGAGGGGGAGAGTGAATTTGAAAATTTGCTTCATCACACAAGGTTCTATAAGAAGTAATTGGGAGGATCTTCCATGATTGTTTAGGAGTGTTGTATGCTATGAAAAGTGTAATTATAAGAAGGTTTGTTGTATTTTAAATGGGTTAATATTTTGAAGGGGAGTCATTATTTTTAACTCAAGGACCAAGTTGTCTATAGTTATTATGTTAGGGATTTAAATGCTATTTGCTTTTTGTTTTCTTGCCTTATTAACTAATAGGGACTAAAATTTGCCCAATTGCCTAAATACTTAGAAGAACATTAGAATACTTAAAACAAAAATTAAAAGAAGATAGAAACCTAAGGGACTGTATCTGCCAATTTCTTAACTTAGGATATAAAAAGGGGGCGGCGAGTTGGTTTTGGTCAAACTTATCAAATCCAGTCAACGAAAAACACACACACACACTCATATGCAACTCGCCACCAAGAACCAGTTTCAAATCTTTGATTTCCAGTGTTTCTTGCAAAGGTATTCATCAAACCTTAATCTATATCATTTATTCTATGTGTGTATCAATGGAATCGATTTAAAACACATTAAAAAGAGTAGAAAAATTAGATTTAGTGACTAGGGTTTCGAAATGTTTAAATGTTGTTTGGAAATTGAAATTGTTTTGTGGGAAAGATGCGGAATAGGGATGTGATCACTATGATATATGTGTTTAATCAGTTGGCAAACATCTGTATGTCTTAAGAATGATTCTAGGGTCGTTTTTTAGTCAAAAATGCCAATTAATGTTGTAATGTGTGATTTAGTTGATGGGAATTGTTCATAAGGACATAGAATTTATAAGTTTAGATGTTGGATTACTGTCTCAAACTATATTGATTGATTTTGATAAAGTTCTTAGGTGGCGGTGTTGAATTTTTTGACTTCTTTAGAAAGTCAAAGTCAGTTTGTTTGAAGGTAAGAATGGTAGTAATGTGTATCTGATGCGTAGGAATGCTTAGTTTTGCCAAAGGATGTGCGTGGTTTGAATTTTAAGTAATCAGTCCTCATGGCGAGTTGCTTATGATTCTAGGTGGCGGGTTGGTTATTTTATTATTATTTTAATGTTTTCAGGGAATCCGCCGCACCGCGGCGGTTTGGTTGAATTTATTATTTTTAATAAATTATTCATCCCGCTGGTTCATGTTATATATCTACTCAGCGAGTTGCCTAATGGCGGGTTGATTCACAGCGGGTTGCCGTAATTCTATATTATTTTATTCCAACAGGTAAACCGCCGTCTCTCGGCGGTTTGGTCGAATATTTTTATATATTAAAATATTCAACCCGCCCTTTTCGAATTTTTTATTTTCAGCGGCGGGTTGGTTAATCTTATTCTAATATTCACGGCGGTTTAGTGCCTTCCTCGCGGCGGTTTGCTCGATTCTCCTAACGGCGGGTGGCCATTTTGCCTGGCGGCCGTTTGGTTAGTTTCATAATTTGGCCTTAAGCTCCAATAATCTATCAAGGCCTTCGATGACCAAGTTGATTTTCTAACTCCCATTTCGGTCTTAGTTAAACAAGTAATTGATCTGTTGGATTATTCGCATCCCTGTTTACTCATATGTATATTTTATCAAACGTAGGAGTTAACCTTGTTTTAATCATTCGTGGAATGAAATGACTTTAATCAAAGCTAATGTTTCTATCTAACATCGTTTCTCTGCCAATGTTTGTCTGTCTTTGTTAATACTTTTTGCCAGATACGATGGCAGAACAAAAATGTTCCTCGCTTCGACACCGACAAGAACAGATGAGCAGATTGTACCTCGCTCTCAGTGGTTAATAATCGGGAAAAGCAACCTTCTTTTCAATGCTCAAAAGACTCAAAAGAACCCCATCTTTCATATATCAGTGGACATCTTGAGTAATACCAACTTCTTTCGAGCATTCACTGCCTCAACAAGTATTCCTGCTATCTACGTGCAACAGTTCTGGAACACAATGAAATATGACGAGAAGACTGGGGTTTATAGTTGTCAAGTTGATGAACAATGGTTCGATCTTAAGTGGCTGGATCTTATCAGAAAGGCATTAGCAATTACTCATATCGACACAGCTCAAGTTTGAAAGTTCTCCGTTCTGGTAAAACGGTGCTTATTTTGTTAATAAGTGTTGGGTATCATGCACTGTAGAAATTGTTCTCCAATTATACGGTGAATTATATGTTATCAACATGGAGAGCAATTCTAACTTAATCAAACCAATGTTGACATGAAAGACTTTCTGGCAGTGAGTAACAAACCCAGACACCCAGTTTGCCAACTGCTGTGGGGAATCGTCACTCAAACTATGTTGACATGCAAAGCTGTTATGGGAAGGTTTCACTCAAGGTGATCAAGCATTTTTCTCACACAAGGCGAGTCACAAAGCCAGTCTGAAGGACCCAAAGAAGAAAGTAACTCCTCTCCTCATTCCTTATGGATGGTTTTCCAAGGTGATAATTATATACTTGGCGGAGCAATTAACAATATCCATCGAGGTTCCCTGATTCTGCTGTCATCATACTGGAGATGATTTTCTATTAGGAAATCTCAAGTTTGTCCCAAAAGGTGAGACTGTTGAAGTGTTTGGAATGGCAATTCCCGATCCCTTGATTACTGAAGCCATTCAACAATCTTCGTATTATCCTAAGTATCTGGAAATGGTTGCTGAGAATACAAAGAAAACCCCACAAGAAAGTGCAAGGAGTAGCAACTACAAACAAAAGCGTGCTATTGCTATCAAAAAAGCCCACAACCACTACTCCAGTCAAACCATCCAAGCCAGCTCCTGCTCCGACAAAGAAACCTTCCAAGCGTAAGCCTCCACAGAAAATTCGAAAAGGAAAGCCTTCTTTCCAACTTGTTGACGAAGAAGAAGGTGAAGCTCACCAACAACCAGAACCTCAAGGAGAAGGTGATGATCCCGATCTCGAACTGGCCAAGAAGATGAGTCTGGATGAGCATCAAGAAAAGAGAGAAGGTGGAGGTACTGATGCTGACTTGGAAAAGGCAATTAAGCTTAGCTTGGATCCTTCCTTTTTGCCTCGAGGTCAACCACCCGTCGGAGGAGTAGCAATCAGGGATCCAGTTTCTGAAACAATTCCCAAACTACCTGAAGTAGTGGGCAAGGGTAAGGCCAAGGTAACCGAAGAACAAGCTGCTCATTTCTTGGTTGATCTGTCAAAGAAGAAAAGTACTACAGATCAATTTATCCTTGTAAGGCGTGATCAAGCACCTCATGATTCAACAACTGGACCCTCTTCTTAACTTGAAGATGATACATCGGAGAAAGTGGTCCATGAATCTTCATCAACAACTGATTTAGAATGAACTAAAAGTGGAACAGAAGCCTCTGCTCCTAAAGTTGACAAAGAACAAGGTGAAGTCTCTTCGACCATAGTGACATCAAGGGTAGGGATATCTGTTCGTACAGAAGACCAGGCTGAATCAGACCCTGGAAAAGCACATGAGGCTCTGGCTGGACCAGAACCTGAGCCTATATAAGAAGACCTGACTGGATCAGACTCTGGAAAAAAACATGTGGCTCTTGCTGGACCAAACCCTAAGCACATGGATGAAGATTTCTATGCTACAGCTTACCCCAAGGTTCATGAAAACCTAAAACTCAGATCTGACGAACATGTCATCGAAGAAAATCCAGAAAGTCACTCTGGGTCTATGTCGTCCATAAAGAATCTGGAAGACACTGATACTTATGGGGATCTATTTCTTAATGACAAACCATCAGGAGAAAACTAATGTTGTAGATGAGACAAAAACCGACACGTCAACTCCTCTAGTGACTGCTCCCATCGTTGATATCTCATCTCCTAAACCGTCTTCGCAGGTCACTACACCACCAATCAACACTGAAGCTACATCAATCACCACAACTCTTCCAGAAATCACTCCATTCATCGCCCTTCAGTTGAGAGTCACAAAATTAGAGCTAGATATGTCTGAAGTGAAGAAAACTGATCACTCAGCTGCTGTTTTTGCTTCTATTGAATCCCAAGTTTCGACAGTTGTTGATAAGTATCTAGGAGATAAAGTTGATAATGCTCTTCTTAAGGCTGTTGAAAGACACTGAAGATTTAATTCGGAAATACTCTGGGCTACCTGGTCCTGAATCAAGCAAGAGGCAAGAATCGGAAAAGAGTCCTGCAAAGATTATCAGAGTTAAAAGAGAACAAGAAGAGCAGAGACCTAAGTCAACATATACTATCAAGGCTACTGATACAGCGACGCTTAAAGAATTTAATCTAAAGGCCGCTTTCTTCAAAACCATGAATGAGAACAAGTCTGCCAACAGAAATACTGCCAACTATCACTTATATCATGCTCTCATGGAAGCATTAATAGAAGATAAAAATTCAATGGATAGGGAAGTTGCAGACAAGGTTAAAGACCATAAAAGAAAGCATGATAGTGATGATGATGAAGACAATGATGATGATGAAGGCCCTTCAGCTAGATCAAACCAGGGTAAGTCAACAAAAAGGAGAAGACACGATTCAGGTGCTTCTGGGTCAGCTTAACCTCCTCCTAAAGATGATGAGAAAAGTTCGAAGAAACCACAGGATTCGGATGCATCTGCTTCTAAACAACATCCAACTTTTGCCTCAACTGGCTGGAAAATCACTGACACAAGAGATGCTGCTATTAACTCTTCGATGCACAGATCTGAACCCGAATCTAAACATTCTGAACATTCCTCTGATGACGTTTCAAAACAAGATGCAAGGCATGTCTTAGATCTGGAGGACACTGATAACGCTTATATTCCTAAGGTAACGGCTGCTACATGGTTTAAACCGATTCCAGAAGATGAAAGACCAGCTACGCCTGAACTAGAATTGACCATTCCCCCGAATGATTTCCCTGAACCAGAGAACAACTGGGCAAATGCATACGCCACAACGTATCAAGTTCCCGCGGAGAACAAGCTTCAAAGGAAGACGTATGATATAGGTTCCTTCATCAAATGGTTCTGCAGACGAACAGGAAAGAAGAAGCTCTACAAAGCTGATTTGGAAGGTCCAGCTTTCAACCTTGTTAAAGCCTTTCACAAGAACAACGTCTTTCTTCAATTTCAGATGGATGAATGCCATAAGCTGCTGACGAATAAGGTTGATTTGGTTAATCCTGAGGGTCATCAAATTCTGCGTAATATATATGAACCGCTGCCCTTAGGAGGACCACCAGGTCAGGTAACTATTCAACCACAATTCTTCTTCAATAAGGATCTGGAATACCTTCTGACAGGTGACAAAGAACGAAAAACTGCCTTATCCATATCCAAGCTCAAAGCCGCTCGTTACCTAGACTTTGGACTAGAAGAATTAGTTCCGTCTTTGTGGGTTGAAAGTGAACGCGATTATGACATCAGTGCAGCTTATGGTATCACACACTGGTGGTTCAGAAGAAAGGAATTTTACATCAACAAACACAGTGAGCCCTCAGATCGTGAAGCAGTCAGATCCCAGATGCGAATTCTCAGTGTGATCCGTGTCAAGACTTTCGAAAAATACGGATACAACTACTTGAGAGAGATAATTCTTCGCCGAGCTGACTACAAAGAGTACAAGATCTCGGAAAAGGATTTTAAAAACCTTCATCCAAATGATTTTGAAGATCTGTATCTACTCAATATTCAAGACAAACTCAACCATCTGTCTAAATCGGACAAGATCCATCTACACACAGCAGTCAACATGTGGATCAGAAACCTGGTCATCAGGAATCGTGTGGGAGACTTGCAGCTCGGAATTGAGAGCTATCAAACAAAGCTCAACCTCGAACGTCCTAATTGGGATGCAACTGACTATTCCTTCAAAGAAGATTATACGATTGTCCCTAAGCCAAGAGCCGTTATCTACAGAGACATAAATGATCAGAGAAAGTTGATGAGGCTGAATGAGATACACAAGTTTAGTGATGGGACGTTGACAAGAGTCATGGAAAAGCTGGATCACATGGTTAAAGACTTTCATCTGTTCGAGTACAATAAGGGCATGGAGACTAGAAAATGGTCAGAGGATGACAAGAGGAGGAGCAAAGACTTCATCACAGCGATCGAGAAAAGACTACAGATCAGGAGGATCTTAGCTTTGTTGGAGGAAGAATAAGAGATATTGACTACAGGCTGATCAACAGAACAACGTGACGACATCGTCGTTACAATAAATCGTCATTTCAATAAAAGGTCAATATTTTTTATTGTGATATAATATATCTTGCACAGTAGTAAGTAGATAATCTGTTGATGATTAAGTGATAGGAATAATGTTTCCCTCAACGTGAGGGGGAGCAGTTATAGTTTCGTACCGACTTGAGAATTATGGCCACACTTTTCTCTAAATTTCTATTACATTATTTAATATCAATTGATATCCCAAAATGTCAAATGGTTATAAACCTTTTTGATAAGGGAGAAAATGTAATTTAATTATGTGTATAATAATAATCGTGATTATTGAAGGACTAATGTATGTTCTTGGATCTGAGACTGGATAGATCTTCTAGCCTTTGGAGAATTGTATTGTACTTATGTCATCCAAGCACATTATAGTGTAGAGACTCTCTATCAAAGTTTTGCGAGGAAACTAAACGATTCAATAAAGAGACAGAATACTATGAATAACGATCCTCTATGGATCTCTCTATTGATAATAAATGATTTTGTGTTTTACAATCGGTGTCCTACCCTAATGCTAAAGGTTTTTGGATAGAGAAGAAACCCTAAATTATGTCAACAAGAAATAACTAAAATCTCGTAAGAGACTATACATCAATATCAATCACTCTCCTAATTTATCTCATTTCTATTTTAATGAGATTTAAAATATAAATATAATGTTATTCCTTAATTACATTGATTAAGTCCATAAATAAAACTCAGCAGATTCTATACTGTCAGCTAGGAGGAACTCGAGTACATGACCAGCAGAACATCTTTAATCAGCAGGAATGCTACTTGATCATGCCAGCAAGAACATTATCAGCAGGAATTGCTATTTAAACTTGTCTAGCAGGAATGCCTTAGGCTATCAGCAGAAACGTCTAAGTCTAACAGCAGAAGAAAACGCACTTAGTCGCTTTGTAATTTGTTCCAACAATCCTCCCCTTAACTTTGGTTTTGTAGACTCCGTTAATTCAGTTTCTAGATAGATTCTGCTTGAGGCAAGAGGGATGAAGAGCAGCAGGAACACGTAAGCAGCTACAAGTATGCAAGAGTAAACAATCAGCTGTACAACACTGCAGTATCTTGATCTTTAAATACTTTAAGCTTCTTCTTGGGCTTTTTAGAGGATTGTCTTAAACTTCTGTCTTCAAAATAATAAGTCTTTATGTCTTCAAATCTTGACAGCAACTAGTCTTTAACTCTTGTATCAGCAACCTTGACAATGTTGTACATCAAAACATAAAGTTTCAGTCTATTCTCATCACTTCCAGGTGTGTTAACTCCTGTGAGAGGTGAATCATTGAAAATGTAAATGGATTTGATGTCTCTTTACCAGTTAGCCATTAACTCTGGAGTAGTCAGTTCTTTGGCCACCAGAAAGGTGTATGTCCATGGTCAACTGAAAACCATTTCAACTCTCAGTACTTGAAACATTGGTGAGTTGAATACCATATGATTTTTGGCAAACCATTACAGCCATCAACGGATTTGATATGCCTTTACCTGTAGCCGTTTGCTCAGGGCTAGTCATGCTTTAGTATAAATACTATGGTGCATAGAATACCATACAATTTTTGGTAAATTGTCAACCATTACATGACCCCCACTCCCCCCCTTGGTGAGTAGATATACATCCACTTTTATGATAACAGTCATCACCATCTAATTTGGATTTGCATTTGTCCCTGTACACTCAAGCCATAATCTTATCGACTAGTTAAGGTTTTTCCACAGCCTTTTACCACAAGCCATTAAACTTGATGGCGCCCCTACGCAAACTCCCTTCACTTAAATAGATATGGTCGCAGTTGAAAACCCATACAACTCCTTATCTTGTAAGTTGTCAACCATAGAACGGACTTTCGAGAAGTTCTTTACCAAGAGCCGTTTCGCTCTTGGACTAGCCAGTTCCTCGTCTGTTGATTAGACTCGCGCGCTGAACGGATATCAATTTGTTGTGTTAGTGCATTAGCACCTCCACCAAGTGTTATCCTTCTCATCTCTATCCTAGACTTCTAACTCTTCAGTTTTTTAGCTTACTTACTACTTCCTAATACCAGCTTGCTTTTCCATCATTTTCAACATTTTGTAGCAATCCTCATCTGGTTTTCCTCCTTGAAGTTTCTTATCTAGCATAGCTTTGCATATCTCAGCAGATAAAGGATATTTTCTTTCAATTAACATATATATATCCATTGACTCCAAGTTCAAACAATGTACTCTACAGGTATCATAATATCTCCAACTCATGATCCTTTGCTGACCTAATGCACTCCAAATAGGATCTGTACTAAGGGGTTCCTCAAACATATTCTTTAAATATTTCCAAAATACCTTCTCTAGCTCATCCTCTGGTCCATCCATCCCATATCTATTCATGACAATCCTATATAACTCAGTAAGATCATCTCTAGATATATCCTTCAGCATAGCACCAAAATTAATGTACACTATATCAGTTCCATCTTCCCTAACTATTTGGTACACTCCTTTTTCTCCTTGCTTGATGATCTTATAGGTAGCTATACTAGGTGATTTCATAGCTACAGGAACAGGATTAATAGGAATTTTAGTACCTGAAACAGACTCATCTTGTTCACTAACTTCATCTGAATCTTCAGAATCATCCTTATCAAGGTCTGTATGCAATCCTTTCCTTGCCATCTGTTTTCTCCTCTTTCCAGACTTCTTGGTTGGCTCATCATCCTTTGCTTCATCACTCTTCAGTCTTTTTGAAGTCTTTGTCTGGAGTTCTTCACCAAATCTTTTCAAACTAGCTTTAGTGGCTTCAAAGTTTATTGGTGCAAAAGATTCAACCTGTTTCACCAGCTTATCAAATTCTTCCTTAACTTCTTCAAAACTTAAATTCTTCAGCTGAGATAACTTCCATGTCCCCTGATTCTTCAAATAATTCATCATATATGTCTTCAGCTGTGATTGGGTCATGGGCTTATTTCTTTTAGCTCTTGCTCTTTCCTTTGCAAAATATTTCTTCCTTTGATTTACTAGATCAACCATCTTCTTTGCAAAATCTTCTCCTTGTAAGTCACTTCCTAGCATACTTTTTGACAACTCTGCATTAGCTTCAATCTTTGCTCTAATTAAATCCCAATATTCATCTGTGTAATGCCGAGCTTCAAATTAAACTTGAGCTCTTCTTTTCTTTTGTTGCTCATTCAATTCTTCTTCTTCTGCAATTCTTTATGCTAAGAGTGAATCCAAGTGTACTTGTTTAGCCTCCTCTTCTTTCTGTAAAGTATCCAATCTGATTACTTCAGCAAGACTAGCTTCCTCCTGTAGAATTTGTTCCCTTGACTTCTTAGGAGTTTCTTCAATGATCATAGGAGCTTTTCCTTCTCTTTGGCCTTTATCAGGTGAAGGAATAGACCTTTTAGTACTGCCAGTACTAACTTGTTCACTAACAGTACTAACTTTAATACTGCCAGTATTAACTCCTTCAGCAGTATTAACTCCTTTAGCACCAGTATCAACTTCTTCTTGAAAATCCAAGCTTGTGACAACCTTCTTTCCCTTAGTCTCTTTCCTTCTCTTATATCTCCTTCCCTTATCTATGGACTTTGGCTTTAGAGAGGCAACCCTAGAGAGAGTTTTGGCTGCTTCAAGTGTATTAGGGCTTATGTCTTCCACTTGTTCCTCCCCTGAAGCATTTACAGTAGTCATAGAAGGAGTAACCAGCCCTTGTACCAAAGAAACTAGAGGATCATCTTGACTTTTCCTCCCCTGAGCCTCAGGTTCTTCCTCTTCAGAGTCTGATAAAACCACATTTCTCCTTTTCAAAAACCCTTCCAGCTTCTTCACTTTCTTGACTAACTTCACAATAGCATTCCCCATTGTCAGCTTGGTTTGTTTGAGATCCGTTTCCAGGCTGTCAATTCTTGATATCAACTGAGGAACTACTTGAAGTAAATCATCCACAGTCATTTGTCCTTGGGCCTGTTCTTGTGGGGGTGAGAAGTGTTGGTGGGCAGGAGATGGCTCCTCAAAGGTGTGCTCAAGTGGTTCAGGTTCAGTTTCAGGTATAGGTGTAGGTGTAGGTATGGATGCAGGGATAGGTGTAGGTGTAGATGTAGGTGGTGAGATATTAGGTGTGAGATTTTTCTTGGTGGTAAAGAGTGATATGGTACAGGAATTGTAGATGATGATGGTTGAGATTGAGCCAGATCAGGATGTTCTTGACCTGCATTTGGATTAGTAGTAGCAACAAGCAGCATAGCAGGCAACAAAGGTCTTGGTGCCCCTTTAAAACCCATTTTCATAATCCTAAAAATCTTTTTGGTCTGGGTCACAGCCAGATAAGGGTGTTTGTTTTCCGTTTGAATTTCCAAAATCAGTTGCAGAAAACGAGGATACATCAAAAACTTTGTTTTGCTTTTTAAGTTGGCCACCATGCCATCAAAAATAGTTTTGAAAATTATAAACCTGCCCATGGAAATACAAAAAAATCAAAGCAGAGCAATATTGCTACAAATATAGTATCCCAGTCCCTCACTTTAGAAGCTTATACAAAAGCAAAAAATGGTGGATCTAAAAATCTCTATTGGGGTGTGGAAAAAGCTTTCCAAAAGGTAAAAGACCTCTGAAAAATACCAACCAAATGCCCATCCCCTCGAAAATCTCATTATTTGGCACAATGTAATCCCTGCAGCATCTGCTAATTGAAGCATATGTCTAATAGATGCCTTACGTGATAGTAAATACAATGGTAGCAGAGTTGCCTGTAATTCAAGTCCCATTTAGCAAGAGTATGCATTTCTTTTGTTTTTTTTTTTTTTTATTTTTTTTTTTTTGTTTTTTTTTTTTTTTTGTAAGCAGTCTGCCAAAACTGTTGGACAAGGGGAATTCATAGATAGTATAGAATTATAGTAGTTAAAGCATACCCTGAGGTAGGAACCTCTTATAAAATCCACTATCATCTGCAAAACCCGTACATTCATAGTCTTGCGCAAAGAACTCACCACTTGATTGTGTTTGTCGCAGTAATTTTAATTGTGCCATGAATCGAAAGTAGAAAATACAAGGAAGGATTTGAACAAAAAATTTACTGGGTTTAGTACCTAGTGAGGTAGTAAGATGCTGGTAGCAAGGACAAATGACTATACTCTATTATAAAAAATAAAGAAGATTTTTACTTTGCGAAAGGAGATAGACAATAAACAATAAAGTGTGAAAGAGAAATCAAACATTATCTATATATAGCTTCTCTGTTAACGACAATAGCGCCGTAAAAATCTGTAACGGTAACATTTAAATAGTGTTTAAGCAGAGAAAGTCATTTTTCCCGCAACCAGCACTAACAATAACCTACCAGTATTAAAATTTACATTACCAGACTTAACTTTGGTCAACCAGAATTAATTATGATACAACCCGAACTAACTCATTTTCAACCACATTAAAGAATTCTGAATTAAGACCTTATCACAAAACACACTGCCATAACATCTGCAAAATCCATGCTATTCTGCAAGAATTAGACTAAAACAAAGAAAAACATGCAGCAAGAGTTTGTATAGACAGAATTAACTTAAACTAACTACTCGAATTAATATTACTAACTACCAGAATTAATACTATTAACTACCAAAATTAATACTATTAACTACCAGTATTAATACTACTTAGCCATATTTTTAGTTAAACTAACTACCAAATATACACCAACGATACAATTGAGCCTCCCCTTAAATGTATCTATGTGTTTTATCATCCAATACTAACCACTAATGACCAATAGTTAATATAAACCGTGTCCATCAAAATGGTTTAGTCAATAGGTCCAGCTACATTTTAATCTTGTGAATTTTCTCCACACTAATGAACATCTTCTCAAAACAATCTCCTATAAAACGTGGTATCTGATGTGCTTTGTCTTGAATGATACACGGGTTCTTCACAAGGCCAGATTGTGCTTTATTATCAATGTGGATTTGGTATTCAAGAAAATTGAAACACAAAGTCCAGTATTGAATTAGACACCACAATACTTGTCCACAGCAATTTGCAGCAGCTACATATTCAGCTTCAGTTGTAGAGGTAGCCACTATGGTCTGTTTCTTGCATTGCCATGAGATAAGTCTTTGTCCAAGAAATTGACAACCACCTGTTGTGGATTTCCTGTCAAGGTTGGACCCACCATAATCACTGTCAGAGTATGCTTCCAGGTCAAAAGGTGATTCTCTAGGATACCATAAGCCCAAATGTGGTTTGCCCTTAAGGTACATAAGATTCTCTTCACAGCATTGAGATGTGAAGTCTTGGGAGTGACCTGAAAACGAGAACAAACACATACTGCATACATTATATCAGGCCTAGAGGCAGTTAAATACATGAGAGAACCTATCATGGATCTGTATAAGTGCACATCCACATCAACAGCTTCCTCATCTTTTGTCAATGCCACTTTGGTCTCCATGGGGGTTATTGCAGTTTTCACATTTACAAGATCAAATTTCTTGAGTATCTCAGCTACTACCTGCACAGAGATTAGAAGATTCCTGCCTTGTACTGTTAGACTGTGTAATCCAAAAAAAAATGTAAGTTCTCCCATAGACTCATCTGACAATCTTCTTTTCATCAAGGCTCAAACACATCACACCAAGACTTTTTGGTAGATCCAAAAAAGAAATCATCAACATACACTTGAACCACACTGATATCCTTCCTTGTCCCTTTTAAAAATAAATCTTGGTCAATTGTACCCCTCTTGTATCCATGCTTTCTCAGTATGTTTGAATAGGTAGCATAATAAGTTCTAGGCGCTTGATGCAGTCCATACAAAGCTTTGACTACCATGTAAAACCTTCTTAGGGTGAGCAGATCAACAAAGCTAAGGAAGGTGTGCGACAAATAGACCTCTTTAATCATATAGTGCCATACATAAAGCACATTTTACATCAATTTGGTAATACTTGAACTCATAAAATGATGCAAGGCTAAAAAAACCTGATAGCTTCTATTCTGCCACAACAAAAACCTCATCATAGTCAATACTTCCTCCTGCGGTACCCTTTGCCACCTATCATGCCTTATATCTGATAACCTCTCCTCTTTTATCTCTTTTATTCTTAGACCCATTTAGTACCAATCACCTTTATTCCGTGAGTTGTTTTTGTTTAGGTAGATCACAACATAGAACCCAAACTTGTTGCAGCTTAAACTGTAACAACTCCTCCTTTACATTGCCTGACCAACTGTCACTTGTAGAGCTTCAGGAATCATTTTAAGGTTCCCCTTAGATAGAAAACACAAATAAACAATGTTTTGATCTTTGTGATTGTTTTCTTGCTGCTTTAGAATAAAGTTTAAAAGTGCATAGATCCTAATTTTTTGTCGCACTTTGAGCTTCTAGTTTGCATAGCAGACTTAGGATCACAAAGATTTTACTTTTCAGGTGAATATTTTAATCCAAAGTGTATGGAGCCGGACAGACTTCAATTCTGTTGGTAAGCTGTTGAAATTAGTTTATCATGCCCTCGCATCATTAAGATGCCACATCAAAAATTCTTTCTCAAACTTGTGAAAGATTTCGAGCTCTGGCATAGGTGAATCATCAGGATCAAAACTACCAGTATTAACTGACTCACTACCAGTATTAACTGAAGGAGTACTGGTAGAGGTGTTTTCAGATACTTTCCCTAAATGCTTTAGAGCAATTTCTTCCAACTCTCTTCTAAAAGCTAGAATCTTAGGATTATCTTCTGAAGTGTCGAGTAGAAGAAGCCTTTTTCTCTTGATGAAAGTTCTGTCAAGATCTCTTCTTTCTTTGAATTTGTGGAAGATTTCCTTGATTCAGCTTTTCTTTAGTAATCTCACAGTTAAGGCACAGCAATTAAGCTCTATATACCTCATCATTTTCCTCAGAGCATTAGAACTTGGATTTGTGAATTACATGCACTGTTAGGTTACTTCTGAAGGCACCTGCAATATGGGTTAGCTTGATTCACCAAAGATTACAGGAATATAGTTCATAGAATCAGTAATAATCAATATCAAACATCCATCTATACCCTACTCCTTTGACATTGGGTTTATCTTCAAGAAAATTGACATGCAGATTTACTTCTACTCTTTTGGTTACTAAATTATAAACCCCATCGCGTGCTATTAGGAGAGAAACCAATAAGAAACCCTCATCAGATTTTCAATCAATTCTTCCAGTACAACTAAGAGTAATACTCAAATGTAAACATGACACCAACAAAAGGTCTTATATCTACCTGATAATTGGTTTGTGGCCCAAACAAAAGCTCATAAGGAGTTTAGATTTTGAGGTTTAGTACACTCTTACCCTATTAAAAATAAGCAAGCATTACTAACTTGCTTCTGACCCAAAAGTAGTTGTAAGAGAGAGTCTCTAGCATATTCTATTAGCTCATATTAGGGTCTGTTCATTCTTTAGTCAACTCCATCTGTTGTGGAAGTTCTGGCATTGCTATACTCTTGTTTTATTCCCTTGTTTCCACAAAATTCAAGCATATCTCTATTCTTAAATTCAGTGCCATTATCTGATCTAATGATTTTAACCCTATGACTAAGCTGGTTTTCAATCTGCCTAATGAAGTTCTGAAGAATGCCACTATTACATCCTTAAGCAAAAAAAATACCCAACAAATCTGGTACACATCATACATAAATACAAGAGCAATAAATCTTGCATGATTAATGCATTATACAGAGTAGGCTACAAAGTTCAATATGCAAGGTATGTAATGGCTCAGTGATTAATCCATTCTAATTTGGCTTTACAGGAGGCCCTGTGTTGTTTACCTTTATGGCAGGCAACACATGTATGGTCATTTTTTGAAAACCTTAGAAGGTAGACCTCTTACAAGTTTTCCCTATCACAAGTTGTTTAGGTTTTAAAATTGATAAGACATAACCTTTCTGTGCCACAATTTTAGATACATCCAAATGTGGCTTTAGCAATCAAACAGGCAAAACCATTTTGCAGAGTAGTGTCTTCATATCAAAACTGTACATATTGTGATGTCTAGGGGACCTTAGAAGTTTTGATTTTCATCAGGCAATCGGTAGAGTCAGAAGATACAACAAGGACATTCCTTTCCAGTAAAAAGAACCTTGTTGCTGCTTATCACATATTAGTGATATTGAGAAAAGGGGTTAAAAATGCCTAGTTCTTTTACAAAAGACACACTAACAAAATCTAAATTACCACTCTTATATTTCTATTACTAGATACTGTACCTTTTGGCTACCTCCAAAGGTAACAGATCCCCCATTGAATTTTTCAAAATCCTCCAGTTGATCCTTGTTACCTTCAATGTGCCCTGAGCATCACTATCAAATACACCAATCTATCACGTTCTTCAGTGGAGATCCCTCACATGAAAAGAGAAAATTCAGTTTTCACTGAGTGACCCAGGCCTTTTTCAGACTTTGTCCTGCCATGAGGACCTTTACATTCACAGATCTTAATAAAAGTTGGTCCACTGTCACAATTGGAGTTTGAGTTCCTCCAATTATAACATGCTGAGGTCTTAACAGCAGATCCCCAATTTCCCTTTACAGCATGAGAATAAGTCATTCTTGTTGTATTTCTAACAATGGGTCTACTCACAGGTGAATGAGATTTAGAAAAATACCTTCTTTGATTAAATTGATTCACTTGAGGTCTTTTAGGACTAAAGTTGTTTGAGGTCTTGGTAGGTACTGGCTGTCTAGATCTAACAGTATTAACATTTGAACTACCAGTATTAACTCTAGGCCTAACATGATTAACATTTGTTCTACCAGTATTAATATTAGGCCTAACAGAATTAATGTTTGTCCTACCAGTATTAATTTGTACTGATCTAGGAACAAATTGACTATACATGAAAAACCTGAATGCGTTAGTCCATACTGGTTTTGACACCCCATTACCAGTATTAAAAACCCTTTGTTTCTTAAACTTAGCCTCTCTTGCCATTTTCTTTTCATAATAGTCACAATATTTGATTAAGTGACTTAGACTACCACAAACAAAACATTTCTTCTTTGTGAAAGAGTAACCTTCCCCTAGTTCTCATTCCATCATAGCATTCCAATTCTTCCTGTTAACTTTAGGTGTTGCTTGATCTTTGATTGGTTGTCTATGAGTTTTTATGTGTGAAACACAACTAGGTTCAACCTCTTTTGTTTTTTGCATTAAAAAAGAAAAAAAGAAACATAAAAAGACTACACCTTATTCATTTGTGTACAGTGTAGACACAAACACTTCTGGAGAACACTGAAATCATCAGATCAGAGGAAGTTCCAATAGATCCTGCACTGTCATTAGATTGACAGGTAGAATATTCACTGGATCTATCATCTGATACATTGGGTTCAGGCTCTTGAGGTCCCTTTTTACCATAAACATATAAAGACTCATCAATTTCTTCTTGTGGTGTAGGAGTATAATCTCCACTTAAGGGATGTGGAACACCTTTAAAATCATTAGTTTTTATAAATCTACTGTACAAAGGTTTTCCAACTGAATCCTTTTTTGAGCAATTAAAAACTGAGAAATTCATTTCTTCCTCATAACTTAGAACCTCATTGTTTGATTGTATTTCATACCCTAAGCCAAGTTTATTATTTGAACTCATGCCAGAATTAATTAATCTCCGAGAGATCCCTTTGAAGATGTCTTTCCATGAATCTGAATGTTTTCTGCATTGTTCCTGTTCTTATACAGTTTCATTCAATGTCTCCAATACCTTTAAAGCTTTTCATCTTTTCATATATATCATTAGCCTGAAAATGTCAGCTTTTCATTTAGAGAAAGTGCTGTTTTTTGAAAAGTAACAAGTGAGGTTTCCTAGTTTCTTAACAGCTTGACTATAGGCAAGTATTTGTGCTTCTTGATCACCTAACTGATTCATTTGTTCATCACACAGTGTTTTAAGGGTATTGTATGAATCAATGCAAATTTTAGAACACAAAGATACCTCATTACTTGAGCTGATAGCCATAAGTGCATGATTTGTCTCTTCAACTTCAGTATGTTCTCCCCAATTGACAATCCCATCATCCATTGTCAGCAAGCCCATCTAATTCTTCTCTTGCTTCCCAGCTTCTTGATGTTGATAAAATGAGTCTCTCTTCTTCTTTCCATCATGTGTCCCCTTTGTTGTACATTCCCTAGCAAAGTGACCAGTGTTGTGACAATTGAAGCATTCAAGCTTCTTTTTGTCAAAACCAACAGGTGTTTTTCCATCAACACGAACTCTCCTTCCTGTTTTCTTATAGAACTTCTTCATTCGAATAGCAATCATTGCTATCTGCCAGTTTATGTCCATCTCTTCAATGTCCAAGTCATCAATTTGTTCCAGGTCTTCATGAAGCAAGTCCCAGTCCTCTGATTGTTTGGCAAAGAGGGAGTAAATAACTTCATCAGCAAAACCAGCAAGAACTTCTTTTTCAGAAATATTGGTTGAAGAAGTGGAAGGAGTGCAAGTACTGTAGGCACCAGTAAAACCAGACTTAACCTTATTAGTGCTGCTTTTGCTTTGTGAAACAAAAGCAACATTTTGAGTACTTGAAGATGTTTTTGAGGCACCTTGTATTTCCTGCTCAAAAACCCTAAGGTTATTGTACAAGTCATCAATAGATAAAGTATCAACATCTGGTTTAGTTCTCATAGTCATTGCCAGATTGGACCATGCTGGGGGCAACGACCTGAGAAACTTATAATTGGCATCCTCATTTGATACTTCAGCACCATGAGCTTCCAACTGAGAAAGTAATTGTTGGAATCTGTCATATCCTTTTTCTAACCCTTCTGAACTGGATATTGTAAATGCTTCAAACTGTTGTTTGAAAACAGCCTTCTGCATTTTCTTTGAATTTGCATTACCACCAAACCTAGTTCTGATGGCTTCCCAGATCTCTTTTGCATCATCCATTCCATGAAATCTTCTCATATGCTCCTTGGGAATGGCCATCAGCAAGATATTCTTAGCCTTCCGTACCTTACAACAGCTTGAATTTCTGCAGCAGTTACTGGTGAAAGTATTCGAACAATACCATCCTTTTCCAGTTTGAAATCTCTCTTGGAGTTACCATTCTTAATCACCATCCAACAACATATGTCCAATGTACTCAACACTTGCAGTAGTAAGTTTATGCCTAACAACATTAACTTTGAGTCACCAACATTAACTTTAATTTCGTTCCAAAAAGCATTTCCATCATCAATTTTGATTCTCACAAGCTCTCTTTCTATTTTTATTCTCACTGTATCTCTTAATTCTTTTTCTCACTGAATCACTCTATCTGTTTTTATTTTCACACATCTCTCTTTCTGTTTTTATTCTCACCAATTTCTCTCATTTCTTTTTCTCACTGAATTACTCTATCTGTTTTTATGTCATACATCTATCTTTTTGTTTTTCAGCTCACTATTTTCTCTCATTTCTTTTTCTCACTGAATCACTTTGTCTGTTTTTATATCACACATCTCTCTTTATGTTTTTGAGCTTATTATTTTCTCTTATTTCTTTTTCTCACCAATTCACTCTATCTGTTTTTATTTACATACATCTCTCTTTCTGTTTTTATGCTCACCAATTTCTCTCAATACTCACAATATTAATTATAACAAACAGTAGTAAGTATAACTAACAGCATTAACATAGCAGTATTAAGTATAACTAGCAGCATTAATTATACTTACTAGTAGAAAGTTAGTCCAAGAGCACTAACTTGAATTTCATCATTGGCTGCTATTTCATTCCATTTCAAGCATCATTTGTGCATAATTCGCTGCATATAAACATAATTAACCTCCCCTCAATTAATACTTCAGAGGTTAAGCATTCCCATACTTGCAATCAGATATTGAAATCTGCCAACATCAAATGCTTTTGTGAGTAAATCTGCAACATTCTAATCTGTGTGAATCTTTATCATCTGAATAAGCTTCTTTTCATTGGAATCTCTGATAAAGTGATGTCTAATCTCAACGTGCTTAGTCTTTGAGTGAAATAATAGATTTTTAACTATGCAGATGGTGCTTTCATTGTCAATGAAAATCTTGGTATTCATGAAATTGTAACCATAATCCAGCATTTGATTTTGAATCCAGAGTATTTGTCTATAGCAACTAGCAGCAGCCATATATTCTGCTTTAGTAGTAGAGTTGGCAACTATAGTTTGCTTCTTGCATTGCCATGAAATCAATCTGCTTCCAAAAAATTAACAACCTCCTGTAGTGGATTTCCTGTCTAAACTTGCACCAGCATAGTCACTATCAGAATAAGCTTCCAAATCAAATAATGAGTCCTTAGGATACTAAAGGCCCAATTTTGTTGACCTTTCAAGTATCTAAAGATTCTTTTCACAGCATGAAGATGTGAAACTTTAGGTGTGACTTGGAATCTTGCACAAGCACATACAACAAACATTATATCAGGCCTTGAAGATGTTAAATACATCAATGAGCCAATCATTGATCTATATAAGTGAACATCAACATCTTTAGCATTTTCATCCTTCATCAAAGGCTTTAAAGTCTCCATAGGTGTACTTGCTGTCTTCACAGTTGAAAAACCAAACTTCTTCAAAATTTCATCCACATACTTGTCTTGACTGATGAAAATCCCATCATCTTTCTGTGTTACTTGTAGTCCTAAGAAGAAAGTGAGCTCACCCATAGAACTCATCTGGAACTTCTTGTGCATCAATTTCTCAAACTCAGTGCATAACTCCTTTTTAGTAGATCCAAAAATGATATCATCAACATATACTTGAACTAGTAGAATATCACTTTTGACTCTTTTAATGAACAAAGTCTTATCTATCTGACCTCTCTGAAATCCATTGTCCAATAAATAGGTAGATAAAGTCTCATACCAAGCTCTAGGAGCTTGATGTAGACCATATAATGCCTTTTCTACCTTATAAACTCTGTCAGGGAACTCTGGATCTTCAAACCCTAGAGGTTGACAGACATAAACTTCCTCTTCAATCTTGCCATACAGAAATGCACTCTTCACATCCATCTGGTATACTACAAAGTCTTTGAATGAGGCATAGGCTAAGAACAACCTAATTGCTTCAATCCTAGCAACTGGAGCAAAAACCTCATCATAATCTATTCCCTCTTCTTGAGTGTAACCCTGTGCAACCAGCCTTTCCTTGTTTCTAATCACAATACCTTTTTCATCTTTCTTGTTCCTGTATACCCATTTAGTACCAATGGCTCTTTTGCCATGTGGTAAATCCACCAAGGTCCAAACCTGTTGTAACTTGAACTACAGAAGCTCCTCTTGTATAGCTTCTATCCAGCTTGGATCTTTTAATGCTTGGATTACCTTTTTGGGCTCTTCCTGGGATAGGAAACAAGCAAACAGACAAGTATAAAGGTCTTCATGAGTTTTCCCTTCATAAACAACACTAATAAACCCTTGTTCATTTGTAGTCTTTGTCATTCTCCTTATTTGTACACCAGACTGTACACCACCAATCACATGATAAAGTGAATGATCTTTATGAATTCTTATATTTGGAGTAGAAGGAACTGGATATGTGGTAGTAATGTTGCTCATATCCACTTCTGTTTCATCACCAAAGAAATCAGCATGTGTGGCTTCAAGTGGAGCAGTAGTAACTGTTGGACTAACAATATTAATATTTAGACTACCAGTATTAACATTTGTATTGGCTAGTATTTAATACTTGGGTCCAGCAGTATTAACACTCTTGAGAGTTCTATTTTCAGGTCTCTCTTGATCATCAATTCCACTTTCCTTGCATACACCTTCATCATCTTTCTTTCCAGCATCACTAGAAGATTGTGGTTCATCATTGCTAGCATTCTTTGAAGAAGAATCAAATAGTAAACCATCTTTCTGTAGTGCATAAAATGTTGATATCTTGCCTAGATTCTGTCTCCTTGCTAGAATGACTGCACCAATACTTTCTTCTGGTACTACAAAATCATTTGCAGTTTATAAATGCAACTAATGGCACATAATTCATTGATTTTGTTAGAACATCAATATCAAACAGACACTTTGGTCCATCACCTGCAATAATAGGCTTATCCTCCAAGAACCTAATATGCAAGTTTTCTTCTACTTTTCTTGTTCTAATGTTGTATACCTAAAAGCTTTACTATTCATTGAGTATCCAACAAAGAAATGTTTCATCTGACTTTCCACTCAAACTTGACCTAAATAATCTAAGGTAATTAAGAATGGGAACATGACACACAAATGTCTCATGAAGCTTAGATCAGGGGTTCTACCTCTAAATAGTTCATTACAGGGTCTGTTATGAGGCTTAACTCACTGATATCCTATTTTGCACATAGCTAAGCTAGTATTAACTGGCTTCCAGCCCAAATTGTAGTAGGTACTTGAGTCAGCTTAACATTGGTTCTAGCGAGCCTCATTAGTGTCTATTTCTCCTTCAGCAACACCATTTTGCTGAGGAGTTCTAGTTATACTAAATTCCTTCTTAATGCCTTTCTTTTCACAAAACTCACTCATAACTCTATTTTTGAACCTATGTTCCATTGTACACATTGATTATCTTACCTTATTACATAGAATTTTCGACCTCAGTTATAAAGTTCTTAAGAATGCCACTAGTTTATCTTAGTGCTAGAAAGATAACCAAGTAATTCTCTATAATCATGAGTGGACAACTAGACAATATTTCTTATTCATTAAGCTGCTCATAAAAGTTTGACCAAACAAGTTTATATGCAACATGAATAAACGCTGAGTAATAGAGTTTTGAATCTTCGATTTACAAGAGGCTTTGTGTTGCTTTCCCTTAAGGCAAGCAAAATAAGTTTGGTCATTTTCAAAACGTTTTGTAGGTAAACCTCTCATAAGTTTTTCTTTAACAAGTTTATTAGTAGTTTTAAAATTTACATGACCTAGCATCCTATGCCATAGCATTGATTCATCAGTGTGACCCTTTGCAAACATGACAAAATTATCTCTCTTTAGGAATAATTATTCGTCATATCTATTGTTGTACATATTGTTCTTTCTAGGAACTTTAAGTAAAACCTGACTTTCATTAGTTAACTTAAAGTCAGGAGACATAACAAAACATGTAGTGTCAGTAAAAAGAACACTATTCTTTTTGTCACACATCTGTAAAACACTAAAAAGGTTAAACTGTAACTCCTTGACAAAGTGTACATCCTTAAAATCAAGATTACCAATTTTAAGAGTTCTTTTACCAGTAATTTTTCCTCCTTTTGCTCCTCCCCTAAAGGTAACATATACTCCATCAATTCCTTGAAGTCTGAGAGATAGGACATGTTTCTTGTCATGTGCCTTGAGCATCCATTGTCAACATAGACTTGATCTTCTTTTTGTAGATGACCATATACATAAAAATAAGGAAATTAGTTTCCTTTGGGGACCCAAGCCATCACTGACTTGAATCTGCCTCATGCATCAACATAATTATGTTTCTTCAAAGTACATCCATGTGCTTCAGGGTTTTGGTCCAGAAGAGACTATTTGTTCTTTCCCAGAGTCTGCATCAGTCTAAGTTTTCTTGCATGAGCTCAGGGTCTTGGTCAGCCAGGCCCCCCATCTCCTCCCCCCCCGTGCCATCATCCCCCTTTTACTGATCCCGCCTGATCCCTCTCCCTCCCACTACGAACAATTTCCCTACTCCTGATGTACTGTGGATGAAGCTATACTTCACTTGTCTTTGTCACCTTTAGGGAGCCAGCGACTTCTGTTTCACTTCTGTTCGTTTCTGACATCAGTTGGTTGATGAGAGATTCCATGGACCACTTTCTCTGATGTATCACTCTTCTAGGTTGAAAGAGGGTCAAGTTGTCGAATCATGATGTGCTTTGATCACACATAACTAGGATTAACTGATCCGTAGTCTTTTCTTCTTTGAAAATCGATCAGGGAATGAGCTAACCTTGTTCTTTCGGTTACAAATAGCCTACCATGCCCACTACCTTCAGGTAGTTTGGGAGTTGTTTCAGATATGGATCCTGATCGCTAAACCGTCTAAACAGGTGCCTGACCATGGGCAGAAGGAGGTCCAAGCTAAGCTTAATTGCTCATTCTTATATCAGCATCAGCACCTTCACCTTTTCCTATTTGATGCGCATGCCAACTTCATTTATTGGCCAGTTCGAGAGCAGGATCATCACTTTTTCTTGAGGAACAGATTCCTTGTGAGCTTTTTCATCTTCATCAACAGTGGAAAGAAGGCTTTCCTTTTCTAACTTTCTTGTGGAAGCTTACGCTTAGAAGGTTTCTTTTGTCGGAGGAACTTAGGTTTGTTTGGTATGAGGTGGCTTGGTTTGGTTGACAGGAGTAGTAGTAGTTGTGGCTTTTGTGGAGCAGCTTGTTGCGGTTCAGGTTGCTTGCTTGCACTATCCTGGTGGTGTTGTCTTGTATTCTTAGCAACCATTTCCAGTCTTTGCGATAGTACGGAGTTGATGATTGGCTTAGAAATCACTGTTTGGGAATTTCCATTCCAAACACTTCATTTGTTTTCACCTTTCGAGATATAATGAGATTACCCCTAGCAGAAAGTCTCTCCTGGAAGAATGACAAGGAGGGTACGCATGTCTTTTATGTACATCACTGAGTGCTCCCCAGTCCCCAGATTGTAGATAAATCATCTTACCTAAAACCGCTCGTAATGAATGAGGAGAGGAACTGCTTTCTACTTAGGGTCTTTCATAATGGTGTTATGAACTTGCCTTCTGTGTGGGAGAAGAATGTTACGAAACCGTGAGTAAAACTCTTCACATACAAGTTGCTGCATCTCATCAACATTAGTTTGAGTGACAATGCCCCTAACTTTGTAGCACTGGTGTCTTGGTTGTCACTACCAGATTGTCTTTACGGTTATGCACTGGTTAATCTGTGTTAGTATTGCTCTCCATGGCTGATGATATACATAATCTCACATATATTGGAGAACTAAATTCTACAGGTTCAGGTTACCCCAACTGAATTAACAAATTCAATCACCGTGGTCACCAGTGGAGGTAACTCAAATGGGTGAGCTGGTCGACAGGAGTAATATCTAAGGCCTTTCTAAGAAGATCAGGAACTTAGATTGAAACCATTGTTCATCAACTTGACAGCTATAAACCCCAGTCTTCTCGCCTACTTCATAGAGTTTCCAGAACTGCTGAATGTGACGGCCAGGAACACTTAGAGAGCAAGAGACGCTCCTTAGAAGAAGTGGTGTTACGCAAGATGTCCACAGATATCTGAAAGATGGGGTTCTTCTGTATCTTTTGAGGCATCGTAAAAAGAAAGATTGCTTTTCCCGTTTTGTAAACCATTGAGAGCGAAGGTACATTTGATAATCGTTCTTGTTGGTGCTTGAGCGGGAACATTTTGCTCTGCCATCGTATTCTGCATAAGAGTAATTAACAAAGGAAACATGCATGGCAGAGAAACGATGTTAGAGAGGAAGGTTGACATTGACATGACATGCCTCGACTGATTAAGGTAGATTCATCACAGTTTTGATGAACAATGCCAACATTTAAGCCATCCACGAGTACAGGATTTGGTAACAGATACTTTATTACATGTTTCTTATACCAGAAAGAAAGGTTATAGATATGTAATTGGGTTTCATTGGAGAGGGCCTTTTAAAGAGTATTGGGCTTAATGGGCCAAATAATGAAAATTAGCCCAAACGCCGTGAAGCAGAATGCCAACACGCCGTGAGGTGGATTGAGCAAACCGCCCGCGAGAACGGGGAAATGGCACAACCCGCCAAAGACTATTAAAATATAGTGACCAAAACCGCTCGCTCTATTTGAAAATTTTAAAATGGCGGATGCGTAATTCGTTGTATTTTAAGATGATTAAAAAATTCACCAAACCGTCCGCGTTGGCAGCGGTTTACCTGTATAAATAAATATTAAAAATAGTAAAGCAACCCGACGTGTAAACCACCCGGAATGTGAAGCAACCCGCCGCAGTTCAGTTAATAAGACGCGAAACAGCGGGTTAAATATTTTATTATATATAAGAAATTCCACACAAACCGCCGTTTGAGAGGCGGTTTTTCCCTAAAAATTTATAATAATAAAAATAAGAAACCTCCCCTAGCTAAACAGGCAAACCCCCCGTTTGAATCACTTAACAAAAATCAGATTTCATACACTTTCGGCAATCTTAACACATCCTAACGCAATCCTAAGCGATCCTATGCATTAGATAACACCTAACCAAAACATTGAAGACATTTTCGCATCAAAAAAAATGATGGTCAGATTATGCATAAGAGCACATAGATGTTTGCCAAATGATAAACCGATATATCATAGTGATCACATTCCTATTCCGCACCTTTCCCCTCAATCAATTTCAGTTTTCAAACAACTTTTAATTTTCGAACCCTAAATATGAAATTTAACTATTCTATCATTTAATGTTGTTTAAATTCGATTCTTGAACTCTATATAATATTTACATGCATAGAACATGATTTGATGTTGATTACTCTTTGCAGAAAAACACTTGAAATCAAAGATTTAGGGAAATGGGTTTCTTGCGGCGAGTTGCGTATGAGAGAGTGTATGTTTTGTGTTTGACTGTGTTTGACCAGACTTTGAACGTTTGACCAAGGGCAACCCGCCGCCTCCTTTTATACTATAACTTGCGAAATTGGTAGATTCAGTCCATGTGGTTTCTATCTTCTTTTATTTTCATGTTTAAGCATTCCTAAGGTTGTCTAAAGTTTGAGTCTTGGCAGATTAGTCACTTACTTGAATAAGAAACTAGGAGGTCATGTTTTTAGCAATTTGCATTTAAAGTCCCTAAGCATTATAACCATAGACATTTTTGGCCCTTTAAGTTAAAATTAATTAACTCCCCTTCAAACATTAACCTTAACAGATTTTCACTTAGGTGGTTCATTTACTGACCAAATTTTCAACACTCCTAAACAGCCATGGAAGATCCTCCCAATCACTTCTAATAGAAACCAGTGTGATGAGGTAAATTTTCAACTTCTCAGATTCACTCTCCCCTTAAAACAACGCATTCCATGTTTTATATTGAAAGAGCTGCTGTAGTTGATTGAGATGTAAAATTAACGCGCACACACCATGAATGTATGGATGTTAGTAATCCATGCCTCGAATCGACACTGTTTGCAATCTGAAGTAATTGCAAAGCCATTTATAAATTCCAAATGACTTTAAAGTATTTACTAGCCTTTTTGACATATGTCCAAGGTAACACGAAGGCATTCGATTTACTCATCTTCTCCTTCTTGAAGGCGTCTGAGAGTTTCAGGGGTCAAACTCTTCATGCCCAGGCGTGGAAGAAGAAATTTGAACCGTTCTCTTGGTAATGCTTTTGTGGATATGTCGCATGTTGATTGTTCGTTTCCACGTATGTCGATGTGCTTTGATCGTGTGTGCATGGATTTGTTACAGCAAAAGAGCAATTGCGCTTTTGTTATAACAGGTACAGAGGAATTTTATTGAAGTCAAATCCATAGTCTTTGAAGTTGTGATCGCATCACAAAGATTTGAGCACAATACATTCCAGACATGGCATGTATTCAGCCTCGGTTGTAGATATTGTTAGTGGATTCTTTGCTTCTTTGATGATCCAGCTACCAATCTATCTCCAAAGAACTAAGCACTTCCCGACGTACTTCTTCTTGTAAATGACATCCCGCCATGATCCGCATTCTGCTTAAGCTGTTTGTGACATGCATTGTCTCTTCGGATACAATAGACCCATGTTAATGTCCTTTAAGTAGAATGACACGTGTGTGATAGCTTCACAAAAAGTGCTTTTTGTAGGCATTGCCTGAATCTAGGCAACCACATTGCATTACAGCGTCAATATAAGTGTTCGGTATACGGCTGTAAGGTACTTTAGGGAGCCACTTCCTTCTATAATTCGAGTTTGGTCAACTGGAATCCCCTATGTGTTCCTGTCCAGTTTCAACCGATCCCATTGGTGTATCGACAGGGTCAGATAGATCCATTCCATATTTATCCGTTAAGTTTACGAGAGCATATTTTGCTTGTTAATTAAAGATGCCTCTAGGACTTTGTGAAACTTGTGAGTCCTAAGCAAAAACGGAATCATTTGAACCATCTTGACATCTAAATTTGGAGATTATTTCTTTGGAAAAATTATGTGACACGCATTTATGTTCTGTTGAGGTAAAAATGATGTCATCTACGTATATTTGAAGAAGTAGAATATGTTTGCTTGATTGCTGTGTGAATAACGTTGGCTGCCACCGGCACCCTTGAAGAAATTGTTGGCCCAAAGGAACTTTGATAGTGTTGTCATTACACGACTTGGTGACTGCTTTTGATTAGAGCCCAATAAAGAGCCTTTTCAGTCGGATAAACGTGAGTAGGATTATCCTTGGTCTTCAAATCCTTCTCAGGCTGATTGACAAAGACTTCTTCTGGAAGATTCACCATCAGAAAAGCAGTTTTTGACATCCATCTGGTAGATGCTCATATTTTATGGTTGATGCATGGCAATGAATATTTGATGGGTCTCTATCCGTTGCAACTAGTGCAAAGGATTCTTCAAAATACATACCTTCCTACTGACGATATCCTTTTGCAACTACCGAGCTTTGTTTTTCTGTACATCACATTATTCAATCAAGCTTTACTTTGTAGATCCACTTAAGAGAATCGATAAAACCAGTAACTATTTTGGGGGGGCGAGGTACTATTTCCCATTACTTCAAGTCGATCAAATTCGTGAATTTCATCTTGCATGGCTTGAAACCAGCAGTCTTCTATCACGGATATTTTGAAGTTCTTGGGTTCGACTTTGGACAGTTCAGTATGGAAACAGCACCACAAAGCATCAGATGCCAACTGTTTTCTGGTAGATACAAGACGAGAGGGATTGCCAACGATATTATCAAGAGGGTGATCTTTGGTTTTAAAAATAGGATTTTAATTTTAAAAATAGTTAAAAATAGTTTTCTGAGTTTTTATGTATTTTAGACTTTTCTAAGTTAAAAAATCATTTTTCTAAATTTTTAGGACTTAATTTGCTATTTTTTAGGATTTAATTAGATTAAAATAGTTTTTAATTCATAATAAATTCCAAAATAATCAAAAAAATGTTTTTCTTTTTCTTAAAATTTTCTTTTGTCCTATTTTAGGTTTAGAAATTTAGTTTGTATTTTTAGGGGTTAATTTTAGTGTATTTGCTCATTTGTCGCGTTTTATTTATTTCTCGTTAATTGTTTAAGTGTTTAATTGCTTTTAATTGTTCATTTTAATTGTTAGTCATAGATACTAAAAAAATATCCTTTCTCTTATTCAAATCATAATCCGAGCTAAAACGTGGTTTTAATTTCACAAGTAGTTGGGGAAACGACCCGGGTGATCATTCTTCCCGGTTAAATATACGTATTATATATTATATTATATTATATATATATATATATATATATATATATATATATATATATACTTGAGAGTGAATTTTACTAAGGGTAACTTGGTAACTTTCTTAGTTGCTCTTTGGAATATTATTATAGTATTTTATTTTAATGTATGTAAAACTACTATCAGAGCACCAAATACTCAGAGAAATGTAAGATCAGGCTTCTTATCATGTACAAGCTCATAAGGGGTTTTGTTGTGACGAGTATGAATTAGGGATTGGTTCTGGGTGTAACAAGCAGTAGCTACAGCTTCTGCCCATAGAAACATCGATGCTTTTGAGAATATCAACATTGTACGTGCTGCTTCCACAAGTGTACGATTTCGTCTTTCGACAACGCCGTTTTGTTGAGGAGTTCTTGGAATAGACTGTTGATGAAATATGCCCACACCTTCATAGTATCTGACTATTTTGTTGAGACCAACCTGTATTTGCTTAAGAAATTTGATGACAAACTCTGGAGTTTCATCCTTTGATCTTAAAAACTTTACCCATGTGAATCTTGAATAGTCATCCACGATGACTAAAATGTATTTCTTCCTATTAATACTTTGTACTCTCATTGGACCACATAGATCCATGTAAAGGGTATGAAGAACTTCCACATTGGTGTTTTCCGATTTTGGTTTGTGGGAGTACTTCTTGCTTTTTCCAAGTTGACAGGCTGAGCAAAGATGATCTTTTTCAAACTTCAATCTTGGTA
>BQNB010049552.1:29693-41983 GCA_026074375.1 Tanacetum coccineum | reverse complement strand
TATGCAACTGTCCTCTAAGGCACGTCGTGCATACGGTCAAGGCTGTCTTAGGTACAGGCACCGAATTCTGACCAGTTTCCATCCCGTAGGCACGTCGTGCATACGGTCAAGGTTGTCTTAGCTTATCAACGGATGATTGCTAAATCTCGAGACACAAGGGCGATTTTTTATATGTCTGGACAAATGCAACAGTGGCTATTATGGTCCTTTCTCTTTGCAGCGCAACAGTCACGACAAGGCAGCGGCCTGTGGTGGCTGTTGGCATGCATTGAAGGTAAGTCTCGAGTAGCAACTAACTGTCATGTATAGCGGGGTCTTAGTACAACCAACGAGTACGATGGGTTCGCTTTTTACAGAGCCGGTGACGCACCAACAGCGAGCAAAAGCCTCGTTGTTATTTGTCTTGGGTCACTTGGTATCGTTCATGCTATAGGTCATGGTCACCATATAAGGAACTCTACAAATTTTTATGCGTAAGTCTAGTGCATGCTAATCCCTAGCGAGCCAATCATAGCAAGTCTTATACGCGTTTTAAGGTTAATGAAACTTCCTTGGTTTCGTTATTTATTATTATGTATGATATGGCATTTACAAGGTCTACTACATGTTGCTATTTCATGCATGTCATGCCCTAGCCCTTGCATGCGTACGCATATATTAACCCCGTGTAGGTTTTATATCGTGTATAGGTCATGCGACATCGAGGTCTCATTAAACCACATGGTGAATGACATATAAATGTTAAACTATGAGTAGGGGTGGCAATTTGTGTCGGGTTAGGGTTGGCGGGTTCGGGTTGACAGGTTGGCGGGTCAGAAAACTCCAACCCGAACCTGACCCATTTAAATAATCGGGTCAGCTATGTCAACCCTAACCTGTTTACACATAACCCGAACCTGACCCATTTAACCCGTATATATACTTGGGTTGGTTGGTTAAATAGGTTACACGGGTTAAATATGTTAAACGGGTTTCGGGTTGACCCATTTAACCCGTTTTATATACAAAACTTGACACATTACACGGATTAAACATGTTAAATGAGTTTGCGGGTCGACCCGTTTAACCTATTCAACCAATATAATAAAATATAAATAATTATAAATTTAAGAAAAAACGGGTTGGCGGGTCGACCTGATTAATTTATTCTCAACCCAAACCTAACCTGTTTAATAAACAGGTTAGATAGGTCGAACCAAATCTGACCCAAACATATTTAGAATAAACCCGAACCTGTTAATTTTCATGTCGGTTTCAGGTCGGGTTTCGTGTCGGGTCAGAAATTGCCACCCCTACTTGTATGGCTTGTTAGCTTTTTTATTATGTGTTGTACACTGAGAACATTTTATGTTTTATTAGCTTCTCTGCAACTTGAAGTGATAAATTGTATAGTTTGTTATGGGCCGTTTAGTTGGTGAAAAATATTTTATTTTTCTAGAAAATTTTTCATGTGAAAAAGAAAATAGAAAATTCGTTTAGTTGTATTTTTTATTCAACATTTTAAAAAAAAAATGGAATTCTCATTCTCACTTTTTTTAATATTTTTCAAAACTAGTGAAAAGTTCATTTTATTAGGGAGATGATTTGCACACTCTACAATTTGATTGGTACACTCAAAAAATGTGTGTTATGCCTATTATACCTCTAATATTTGCACACTTTATTAAGTGATGTAGGGGCATAAATGTCAAGATACATATAATTTGAGTGTGTCAATCAATTTGCTGAGTGTGCAAATCAAGGCTGTCAAGATCGCGATCCTACCTGGGATCGTTTTTGTCTTTGCAAGATCGAGATCGTAAAATCGGATCGAGATCGTAAGATCCTACCAATTTATCATATTCTGTAAGCAACGGATAAACGAGTCAAACTATTTTTATTTCTCATCATCATCAAAGATAAATTTATATAATATCCTCTTGAAAATGTCAAAGTTCAAATTTAAAATACCAAAGTAAAAGTAAAACACAAAAAAGTCAAGTTTCAATCGTCACATTCACGATTTAGCGGAATAAAATTACATAACATGCGTAATAAACGTCCCAAAACAAAATACATCACTAGTATCACTACAATTAAGCTATCTAAATTAAACTTAAAGGTTAATAGTTAAAACTATGAAAAGATAAAAGAAAAAACAGCAATTACCTGTAATAAACTTTTTGCTTCAGGTAACTATAACATGAGAAGAAGAACCCTAATTTGTTTCATGTAATTTCAATTTGGGGAAAGTAGATAATTAGGTTTATTGATTAGAAAATCTTAAAATGAAAAGTCAATACTTGTTACTAAGATCAGCGGACTCGTATTGTTTTTTTTGGGCCTAAAAAAAGTAATGGGTTAGTAAGTATATAAGTCAGTAAGTTAGTAACTTGGTAATTTGGTAAACTCGTATCGACACGCGATCTTACTATCTTACGTGCGAGTTTACGATCCTACATCTGATGCGATCCTACATCGATCTTACACGATTTTATCAGGTGGGCACGTAAGATCGTACGATCTTACGTGTAAACTCGCGAGTTTGACAGCCTTGGTGCAAATCATTACCCATTTTAGTATTCTCACTTTGCCCCAATTCGCAGACCACCACGCCGCCCATTAGTTACATACTCAACGCTTTATAAATAATAAGATTCATACACAAATACCAACAACCTAACTCAAACAAATAGTATCAATTCACTTTATAGTAATAGTTTAAGTATCCTTCGTATCGTCCCAGCATATCATTAACTGTATGATTAATTTTTAATATATTATTATTTTAATTTCTAGACTGGACATACTAACAAATTAAGAATAGTATTTTATGGGGTCTGCTTTTAAAAAATTGTACATTATAAAAACATCATACCACCATATCATATATCATCAAATGACACCCCAAACCCGTGTCTTTATCCATTAATAAATGTTACTATCTGTATCTTTTTCATAAATTACTTTTATCATGGGCTTACATGTATCTTTTCCTTTTTAATATATATTATGCATACAAGCTGTCTTTATCATCTTTTCTGAATCTTTATTTCTCTGGTCTATCTGCCCCCCAACGTCTCGCAAAAAATCAGTAATCTAATTCTTAGGAATATCATTTAGGATCTATAGTTATAAAATAAGCATATGAAAAACATTTCTTATTTAACTCTACCTAACCTCTCAAAATAATTTAATTTTATTATTTGATTAACCATACCTCCACCACTACCGACTCCCACACCTATTACCACAAACCCCCCCCCACGTATAAACCTAAAAAACCACAAGATATCCCATTTCCTGGGCTACTTTAACTTCATTGTTTCTTATTTTTTTCATATTTATCTTTACTTTTTCTTTTACCTTTTTGTTGTTTTTATATAATAATTTATCCTTGTGTTTTCCTTTTTTCTGTTCTTTTTTCCTTTTCTGTTATTCTGTTCCCCCTGTTCCCTCTCTGTTTTCCTGGATCATTCTGTGCTTCTCTTTTTTTTTGCCTTTTCTGGGGGTTCTCTTTCCCTGGGTTCTGTCATTTTCTTTTCTGGTTCTGTCCTTCCTGTATTTCCCTCCTCATGGCTCTTTCTGGGTTGCTTTCTTTTTTTTTTGCTTTTCTTTTTTTTCCCACATGGAAAAATTTTAACTTGGAGGACCATCTTTTTAAAATAATAAAAGTTTTGTATGGATTTTTTTTTTTTTTTTTTTTTTATTTTTTATGTATTTTCTCTTTCAAAAACTTCACTGTTTTTTACTCCTCTTTATCGATCAAAAAATTCCTTCCAAAAAATTCTTTCAAAAAACTCATTTCTTCATAAAAATAAATCAAAACAAAACGTCCTAAAAGCTCTAGACCAAAAACAACTTGTAAACGCAACAACAAATTTCATAACCACATAAATAAACACAGTCATACCACACCACCAGACCAATCCACCCCCCCCCGCCAGCCAATTAGTGTGGTCCACCCCCAGACAAACAACAATGCAACACACCAACACTCCCACTCACCAAACCCCACCCCCAAAACGCCAAAAAAAAACCACCACCCCCACCAACCAACCTAAAACCCCAACAAAACAAAAACAAAAAATAAAAAAAAAAAAAAAAAAAAAAAAAAAAAAAAAAAAAAACCAACCTAAAAACAACCCCACCAAATACAACACGAAACAAACACCCCACAAAAGTGCCCCGGCCCGCACCCCCCCCCCCCCCCCTCCCCCACCGCCCAAACCCCCCTCACGGGACCCAAACCACCCACCAGGGCTCCACGGTACCCAACCCAAACGTACTTAAGCGGGAATTAATAAACGCACGCGGCTGTCAACGGCTCGGCGCACGGCAACAAACACACAACAACTCGTCCTCGTCGGGATCGGGGGGTGACCACGGGAACTCCCTCGCCCACATCTGCGGCCAGCGCGAAACTCTCGGAGTTCGCAGAAACCACGAAAAAAGCCCACGTGGAAGCCACTCCACGGATATCCATCTGTGTGTGGCATAACCCTAACCTAACCACTGCAATCGGCCTCGTCGCCGGCCCCCCGTCACCCCACCACCCCACACCCAAAAAACAACAACGTGGTACGTGTTTTCGGGCCAAAATCAACAAAAAACCCTTAGTATGTTTCTTTTTTTTTTTTTTATTTTTTTTTATATATTTTTGGGCAAACTTAATTCTAGAGTTTTTTGGAAGTAATTTTCTGAAATGTGCCCAATCAAAAGTTAAAGAAAGGTTCTGGGGGTGCGGACCAGTTTGTTTAACCCAACTAACACCCACGGAGGAGGCCCTGATGCAATCAAGCCAAAGACAAGAAATGTGCAAACTCAACAACACGTCATTGCCTTGTTTTAATTACAATAAAAAAAATAAACATAAATTAATAATAACGGCCCCAACCCACAGCAACAAACACCAAACCCCCCCCAAAAATACCCAACAACCGACCGCCCACACACCAACCGGCACCCCCGCCCAAAAGCGCAACCCTACCCTACCCCATCATCCCTCTGCCTGACTCAGTCTGCCAGTCCTGGTCAGTACTGTCAGCCTCTTTCTGACTCAGGTTCTTTCTGCTGTCAGTCATGGGCTCACTCTTCGTCTTCCTGTCGCTTTTTATTTTTTTTTTTTTTTTTTTTTTTTTTTTTTTAATTTTTTTTTTTTTTTTTTTCTCAACCCTTTGTGGCGCCGTTCAAATCCATTCATGTTTTCCTTCTATCATCCTTTCCTTCGCACTTGGATATTTTTTTATATATTTTTGTTTTTTTTTTTAGGCATCAAAAATGTTATGAATTAATTCCCTCCATATCTCTTTATTTTTTTTTTTTTTTTATTTTTTTTTTTTTTTTTTTTTTTTATTTTTTTTTGTTTTTTTTTTTATTTTTTTTTTTTTTTTTTTTTTTATTCTCTTTTTTTTTAATTTTGTTGGTTTTGGGTGAGTAAGTGGGGGGGGTATTTTTGTGAATGTTAAATGAAACCACATGCATGAGAATAAAACAGTTATGGGGGAGAGAGAAATAATATTTTGTTCAAGATGAGTGATCAAACCTCCAAATAACAACAAAAAAAAAAGAACAAAACAAACATGATGTAACGTCTTCAAACACGTCTCCGACACCAGTGCCAAATATAGCCTATTCCCCACACCGTGACCCCCCCCCCCGCCCGCCTCCCGCGCACCTCCCCCCCTTACCACACTCACCCCACCCCCAACACACTATCCCCCCCCCCCCCCTAAAAGTCCCCCCCCCCCCCCACCCCCCACCCAAACCCGCCCCGCCCGTCCCCCCCCACCCCCCCCCCTCCTTCACCGCACCCAACCCCCAATCCCAAGAATCCCCCACCACTCCCCCCCCACCCCCCCCACTAGATCGCCCCCCACGACATTCCGCACCTCTCCGCACACGCCCCCCCCCAAGCAACCCCCAAGCATGTCACCCATTCAGTATCATTGTTTTTCAATAACATCACCGGTACATATCTTAACAACCAACAAAGACCAACTCCCCAACCGCAAAAGCACAAACAACAACATTTAACATAAAACACTCTATGGAACAAACCTTATTTTATTTCACACAAAAAAACCCGTCCCCACCCACAAAAAAACGAACTAAAGAAAAAAAAAAGACACACACCACAAGGCAAATAATTTTTGTTTCCCCCCCTCTTAATATCGCCACACAAAAAGGTCCTAATATTATATAGAATTAACTTTAAATACTTTATTAATTAATTTATAATAGAACAAACTAATGAATTTATTTTATTTTTTTTTTTTTTTTTTTTTTATATTTTTAATTTTTGAAAACAACGGCGAGCAAAAAAATTTTATTACGCTAGCAACTTAGCAACAAACCAACACCCCGCACGGAACCCGGCACCCCCCACCACTGTAGCGCACGAACCCAACATCCACCCTACCAACCCATAGCGGTAATACCCACACCTAACCCTCACCAACCGGCAACCCCTAAAACCCGAATACCCACACCCGGCGAAAACAAACAAAAACCTTCAAGTACAAACAAACCAACCTCGACCACCTTCCGAACCTCCGTAAAAACCTCACAAAAACCTCCCCCTGCCAATCACACACCAAACCAATCAAAAGCAACCACCCACACACACAACCCCTACAGGCACAACCACCCCCGCCCCCCCCCCCCCTCTACCCCCACCCAAAATCCCCACACAACACCCCCCCCCCAGCCCCCGCCAGAGCCAAAAAAAAGCCACGCAACTCGTACGCCGTCACCCCATCACCCCCCATGACCGCGATAGGGAAGGCGGGTAGCGGCGTGCGACGCCCAAAGTCCCCACCTCCATCACCACAAACATCAGATTCACGGAAAAAAAACGAACCCGCCCACCACCCCTAACCAACCCCAAACCCCAAGCCAGACCCCCACCCGCCCCCGCACCACCCCTCGCCCCCCCCCCCCGTCCCCACCCCCACCCCCCCCCCCACCCCCCCCCCCCCCCCCCCCCCCAACCCCCCGTCCCCCGCCCCCCCCCCCCGTCCCCCCCCACCCCCCCACCCCCCCCCCAGCCCCCCACCGATAATAACACCCCAGAACCCCCAGTCCCGCACCCCCCCAGCACCACCCCCCCAACCCTCCCCCACCCCCGCCCCCCCCCCCCACCCCCAACCCGCCTCCAACCTCCCCCCACCTTAACACCAAAAAAAAACCCGGCCCCCCCCCCCCCCCCCCCCCCCCACCCCCACCCGCCTCCGCCCCCCCCCCTCTAACCTCACCAACCTGTAAAAACAACGTAAAAACCTGTAAAAAACCACCCCGTCCCCCCACCCCCCCCCCCACCCCCACCGCACACCACCGCACCCCCCTCCCCCCCACGCCCCCACCGGCCCCCCCCCCACCCCACCCCCCCCCGCCCCCCCTACCCCCCCCCCCCCCCCCCCCACCCCCTCCCCCCCCCCCCATCCACCCCCCTCCCCCCCCCCCACCGAACCACAGTCCCCACCTCCGCCCCCCCCCCCCCCCCCCCCCACCACGCCGCCCCCCCCCCCCCATCCCGTCCCCCACCCCGCCCCTCCCTCCCCCACTACCCCCACCCCCCCTGTCCAACACCCAACCCCAAAATAAAAAAACCCAAACACCCCCCCCACCACCCCCTAACGCAGCCCCCGCCACGCCGCCCCCCCCCCCGCCACCCCCCCCAACACCCACCCCCACCCGCCCGTGTCCCAACCCCCAAGCCACCACCCACCCCCCAACCCACCACACCCACCTCCCACCAGCCCCCCCCAACTCCCCCCCCTCCAAGCCCCCCACCCCACGCCTCCCAACCACATCCCCACCTAACAAACAACAACTCAACGTCCCACCCACCCACCCCCGGCACCACCCAACCCCACTCCCCACCGCCAAAAACACCCCCCCGCCCACCCCCTAACCCCCCCAAAACACCCCCATCCTAAAACACTCCCCCGCGAGCAACCCCCACCCCGCACCCCCTGTACCCCTCGTCCCCCCCCAACCTCCACCCCCTCACCCAAACGCCATCCCGCCACCCAACATATGCCCACCCCAACACCCGAAAACACAGAGGACCAATCCCACCACGCCCATCATCCCGATCCCCCAACCCCCCACCAAAAATCCCAATCCCAATCCCCACACCAAACCCCTCCGGCCCCAAAAACCATTCGACATACCCCCAAAACCGACAGGTATTACAACAAAAACACAGCCACGCTCACCAGGAAACCCCAACGAACGAAAGTCCAAGATGAACCTCAACATCTACCAATCCTCACCAGTTGAGACAACCAAACGACACGAAGACGAGACAGACATACGACCTACCCAAGAACCCTAGCAACAACTCCACTCCCACAGCGCCCAGGTTAGAACCCAAGTATGGTAAACAACACCACCGCCGGAGCCCCCGCCAACGCCAAATTATGTTAATATTTAATAGGAACAACCCCATCACCGCCACCACTTCATACACCCAAAACCCTTGTAAAAAATCAGACAGACCAGCGTTACTCAAACACAAGTTTGCAAAGCCTGCACTGCGAAGAGAAAGGAAACAACTAACCACGACGTCAATAACCGATAATGTTAAGCTAGGTTTTAAACCCACAAAATTACTTAATATACATTTGTTAAAACAAAACCACAATCTAATTAGAAATTAAAAACAAACACAGCAAGAGTTAAAAAAACGTAACCTTGTGCTCGAAGGAGGTCAAAGGACGATTCACACCTGTGTGGTTGGCCGGGTCTTTAGAGAGAGAAGGTTGTGGCCGTATTTTTAGAGAGAGATGGAGTGAGAAAGAACTGTGTGTGAGAGAGGTGATGAGACGGTGGTATTCAGGGAGAAGAACACGTGTACTGTATAATATTATAATGACGGACTTACTGTTCACTCAAACCCCGTGTGTGTGATTTGGATAATATTTTAACAATAGAATTACTGTTCACTCGGTTATTATATTATTAGATGCGAGTTACTGTTTAATTTATGAGACAAATGACTACAATAAACGTTAGATAGTATAATATATTTTAGTAAGAAAAATATTAAATAATCACAAAAAATATTATGCGTTTGTCATGTCAGCTTTTACCTTATAACAATTTTGTGACACAAAACCAAGGAAAAACACTCTCCCTAATAACATTTTTATAACACACCACAAAAAACCACACTTAACATTAAAAAACGAAAAATCAAAACACCATCCACAAATTGTGCGTTATACATATAACTTTGGCGCCTATAACTTACCTAACACATGGTACGCGATGTAGTTTTACCGTGTTATGTGAACCAAATTTGCTTTGTAACTTGCGTATAAATGTTGTACCAAGTTCTCTAATAGTTCATCCACATACCCCCATGCTAAGTCCTTAGGTTAATCTTGTTTTATTTTAAAAGGAGACCAATTCTTAAACAAGGATAATATATCCAATGTTAGAAAACCGGTTTTATTTTATCGAGATTTGATATTATGTTCAACTAGTTATTTTTCTTTAAATAATAAAACGGTTTCTGATTCAGCTGGTTAAATGACCTGAAACTCAAGTTTTAAAACATTGGATATATCATATAGTATAAAGTATGTCTTCAAAAATGAATATTATTACTCGAATTTATGTGAAAAAAACTTTTAACTTTAGATGAAAGCCGAATAGAAGAAAACCAAGAATACCACTCCGAAAATGAGGACCAATCCTGCCAATCAAGATCCCACCATCGACATACACGTTGTAAAACTGCCCGAGACAAGGAACAACGAAAGAAGACATGATGAACATCTTCCTTACCTGTGAGACATAACGGACAAGAAGACGACTCCAAAGAAACTCCTCTGCGAATCAGGTTAGACCTAGTTGGTAAACAATCACGACGAGCCCGCCAAGCAAATATGTTAATTTTAATAGGAACAACCTTCACCCACCTTGTAGATTCAGACTGCGAAGGAAGATATCGTCAATAACATTCCGAACCTCTTTAATACTGAAATCGCCATCGCTAGAAACCGAGCACATCCAACGATCAAAAGAGGAAGATAAAGACACTGAATGAATGATCGAAGAAAGCTCGGAAAATTGTTGCTGCTCCAATCCTCCTCTCACAGGTCTCCGTAACGAAACTTCCAAGGAAGCTGCCAATTTTGCAGCCACAGAAATCTGTTGGTTCGAATCAAGGGCAAACATGCATGGGAATTCATCTCGAAAGGGTTTATCTCCCTTCCAAATATCCAACCAAAAGCGAGTATTATTGCCATCTCCTATGCGCTTAGAACATTGGGATAAGAAGTCAAAACCATTAGCCTTAAGAACTTGAACTTCCCTTAGAATCGAGCTCCAAATTGAAGCCGTTTGAATCGAATGAGTATCAATCGTAGATCCATACACCGCTTGAATGACACGAAACCAAAGAGAGTCGTCTTGAGACACAAACCGCCACACCCATTTGAGGAGAAGAGCACGATTAAGAGCATGAAAACTCGAAACGCCAAGACCCCCTTTTTTCTTAGAAGCTAAAATCTTTTCCCACGCCACCCACGATATTTTTTTCTCCGAAGGCTCAGCCCCCTTAAAAAAATTACTCCGAATGGATTCCATCACCTTAAGCACACCTTTAGGAACCTTGAAAATAGACATCGTGTAAAGAGGAGACGCACCAAGAACCGACTTCAAAAGAGTAAGTCTACCACCAATCGATAGGGTTTTCGCCTTCCACTTGGAGAGGCGCGTTCTCAACTTAAGCACCACATCGTCCCAAGCCTTATGGCGAGACATACACTCACCCACCATAACCCCAAGATAACGAAACTTATTTTGCATAATAGAACAACCAATAGATGCCGCCATAGCCTCAACAGATGAACGAGGAACACCCACACCCAAAACTTGACTCTTACTAATATTAATTTGTAACCCCGAAGCGAGAAAAAAACACTTAAGGATGTAAATGATTCCTCTCAAATTCGCGTCGGACCACTCCCCTATAAACAAGGCGTCATCCGCATAAAATAAGTGAGATAATGAGAGAGATCCGTGAAGACGAATACCTTTAAACAACTTTTCATTGACCGCTCTACTAATGGATAAGTGTAACGACTCCATAATTAGAATAAAGAGATAGGGTGATAAAGGATCACCTTGTTTAAGCCCACAATGAAATTGGAACTCGTTAGATGGGCTCCCATTCACCAAAATCGAAGCCTTTGTAAAACAAAACGTACCTCGAATCCAGTTGCACCAAATCGGACCAAATCCAAAAGCCTCAAGAACATCAATCAAGAAGTCCCAACGAACCGAATCATACGCCTTAGCAAAATCTACTTTAAAAAACATCGCTTTCTTATTCTTCTTTTTACACCAATGAAGAACCTCGTTAAGAATAAAAAGGTCATCGAAAATCTGTCTCTCAGCTACGAAAGCGGATTGGGTTTCAGAAATAATATCCGCGATTACCAAGGCCAACCGATTAGCCATGATCTTCGTAACAACTTTGTAGACACTCCCTATTAGGCTAATAGGCCGATAATCATTAACAAATTTAGCATCCGGGACTTTTGGAATTAAAGCAATGAAGGAAGAATTACATCCCTTAGAGAACGACCCATTCACAAAAAAATACTCAACCGCATCACAAAAATCAGGCCTAATAAACTCCCAGTATCTCCTAAAAAATTCGAATGTAAACCCATCCGGACCCGGAGACTTATTTTCCTCATAGTCCCACACAGCCGAACAGATCTCATCGCGGGATACTCCTCTCTCCAAGTCAGCAGCTTGTTCTTGCGACAACCTGTTAGGAAAAGAAAATTTAAGTTTAAGCCTAGCCATCGTAGGCTTTTTAAACCGAGTCCCATAATGATCAATAAAAGCCTTCTTGACTAAACTCGGATCAGTGAGCCAAATACCCTCGTCAAACACACCACGAATCGCTAAATGAGAACGCTTCTTATTTATAATACCATGAAAATATTTCGAATTCTCGTCCCCTTCAATCTCCCATCTAACTTTTGATTTCTGCAACGAATCTGTGGCCTCCATCGCCTTAATATCATTAAGCTGACATTTCAATTCATGTCGCCTAAGGAGCGACGAATCAGAAACCCCACCCTAGTCTAGCTCCTTATCAATGACACATAACTCCTTTAATATAGATTGCTTGGAACAAGATAGCTGCGAGTTTTTATCTTTGATCCAATACCGAATAATCTTCTTAAGCTCCTGTAATAATATAGTTCTTATTTGATGGTTATCATCCAATATATAACAACAGAATAATAAACATATAACAAGATAAACGTATATATGCA
>BQNB010049552.1:0-28291 GCA_026074375.1 Tanacetum coccineum | reverse complement strand
TGATATAAACATACCCTAGGCATGATTACAAACTTTATAGATTGATCTTTGAAAACCTTTTCTCTGTTTTTGTTAGAACCCCGGCGGTTTTGGTGAGTGTGTGTGAGTCTTTTTTTTATAAATGGTTAAAATCGTGTTTGGAAAGTTTTATCTATGAAACCCGCTCAAAAGTGCGGCGCACTTCCCTGAAGTGCGGCGTACTTTCCCTTATATATATATATATATTTAAATTATATATTAAGCTACACAAAACTTGTTTTGCAATTTTCATAATCTCAACATAATTTTAGCTCATCATATTAACTTGATATTAATAATTATCATATATCGGATTAAATTCCGTACATAAAATGTAATCCATTATGGATTTATACAAATGATTTTATTCTTAAAACATAATAAAAAAAACGGGAGTATATAGTTACTCCTTTCTTCCAACTTGTTTCACTTCTTCATTCCATAAACCAGTTTGGTGACATGATATCACTCAACTTGTGGTACTTCGATAATTTTCTGTCCGTTTTCTTTGTTGTAAATCCTTGCAAATAAATGTTCCCATATGGATAAGTTAATCTTATTTCGGTTTGCCATTTCCCTGTTGCTTCTTCTTGTTTAGTATACGATCCTTTATAATCAGGCTTCCAATTGACTTGCTTTAATGGCACTGGTAACGAGCCAAGGAAACTAACCGCCTTCTTCCATACACTAATTTTCCGGAATGGGTTAGTTACGGTTTGTATAGCTAACGATCGCACATCTGGATCATTACAGTTCAAGTATGGTGCAGGATTTGGTCCATATATCGGTGCTCTAAACTTGTTCCTCTTTATCTGGTATTCTTCCTCGTCATCACTATCACTTTTTGCATTTCTCATAAAATATGATCTTGCAGCACGAAAGGTTTGGTGACAAAACCCATCAAAGGTTAAGAAAAGTCTCTCAGGAGTATTGACTATGGCACTAATCGTACATAGGAATCCACGACCAACAACTATTGGTGAATCACGGTCCGGGGGGGGGTGGGGGGGGGGGGTGGGCGGTGTGTGGGGGGAGAGGGGGGGGGGGGGCGGGGGGGAGGTTTAGGGGGGGGGGTTCGTGAGGGGGAGGGTGCGTGTCGGCCGGGGGGGGGGGTTTTGTGTTTTTGGGTTAGCGAATGTTTGTTTTAAAGGGCGAGAAATTGAGGTAGCTATTGAAGATGGTTGGGAATTGGGAGAATGATCTTATGTTTTGTGTTTGTTAATAACAACCTAACTCCTACATATCCTTTAAGATTACCACCCACTTTGTATTTAATGGACATAATATCTCACTCTTCTAATATGCTCTACGCAGTACTATCTCATGCTTGTAGGGGGATGGCCTGATATATTAGACTCCAGGGCGAGGGAATCGCTTCGGTCAAACCCACTAATGGAAATCCCATCCTTTGACCAAGGCACGATCACTCTCCTCTAAACCGCCAGGAAAATACCCCCTATTTTTTAGCCTCAATTTGTCCAGCATAGATTACACGAAACCTCCTCCTAATGGCTTATAAAGAGTCATAACCTAGTCCGCACTAATCAGAGCAGGCGAAAACCGAGCCTTGTCTATATTGGTGATCTCCTCCCCGAAAACATGATCTCTGATGTTCACTGCCTCGGATCCCACCGGTGTGAATCCAGGGGGTGAGACAATGAAGGGCTCTGATTCCGTATCGCCTCTTCGGTCTTCTTTTGTTTCAATAACTCATAAAGCTCAAACGGATCTTCAGAGTGTTGCTCGTTCACTTCTTCATTATGTTTCTTAGACGAAGCAGAGTTATCACCAAAGATCGTTTCGGCAACTCCCTCAACATCGCTAGTATTAAACTCACCTTCCTCTTCTTCGCTCACATGAGACTGCTCTTCCTTAGAATTCTCACCACGAGCAGATTCATCATCCGACGAATACGCCTTCTCCTTAGAAGGAAGAAATATAGGGTTCCATGTAAATAGCTCTTTTGCACGTACCATGAACACTTTACCCTTTGCTATAATCTTGAACGACTCAAGTATGGAAACAGGATGTTTAGTACTGATGCACAAGCGTTTGCGACCAAAAGAGGAATCAATAGTATCCTCAATGTTCAACGTCTCCCCCCATTTATTCCCGATTCTTGTAAAAGTATCACGTGACCAAGCATGAAGCGGAATGCCCTCAATATCCACCCACACGACACGCTCATCGCTAACAAAATCTTGAATAACATCTTGGATCACTTGAAACCAAGAGTTAACCCCAATGTGTTTCATCATGTTCACCTTAGTATCAACCTTATCGAATTCAAACATCACCCACTTTCCCCCAAGATAAAATAAATTAACATCTTCAAATCCTTCATCAACGAGAATAGTCTGTAGATTTGGGATAGAGTTAAAATCTTTAACTTTTCCCATAGCACATTTGGAAAAGTCCCGTTCAGTGATACACGCGTCATCTAAAACCAAAGCAGGTGAAGGGGAGATCAAAGAACCAGGATGAACCGAAGAAGAAACCCCATTAACAGCAGACACATACGAACCTGCAGATCCATTTTTCTGTTTAAACCCTGGGAATTTATCCCCATGACCAGGAATCCTAGTCGAACCATTCAGAGGAGGGAAATTAGATTTTTGAGCAGAGGGTTTATGTGGCCTATCAAAACGAACCTGATTCGCAAACAAATGGTAGCGACCAATCCAAAGAGTACACAGATTCTTCACCAGGCGATCAAGATTAAATACCTTAATAAAATGAACGAATGCGAATCTCTTACCTGCCTTTGATTTCTTAGATGGAATAAACACATCCACCACGGTACCATAAACACTGCATTCCCTCCATAGATCGCGGGAATTAACCGAATCAGGAAAATTAGTGACGAAAATGGAATGAGAGATCTTCTGAGTAAGCTCTTCATTAGAATTTTGAGATCGTCTGGTGTTATTAACATTGCTACGATAACTTCCAGCCATTTTGGATTGAAGGGAGATCTAAATATTAAAAAGAAAAAAAAACCCGCAAACTTTAAATCCTAAAACCTCGTCGAATCAAATAAAGAATGATTAAGAGAACAATCACAATTATAAATCCAACCCCCACGGGAATTATATGATCACACCGAGGTTAGGGAGCAATCAAAGATTGAAAACCTAAACCCAGTCACAATATAAAAGCGAACGGGAGATAGAACAACAATTGAATCACACTAATAAATCAGACGTTATTTAATGATTGGAGGTTAACAGGATCAAAAACGGTACAGAACAAGATTGAAAAAGGGGCGGCGCTAGGATTTTCCGACGCCATTCTAACTCTATATAGCTACTTATATGAACATGATGTGATTGTCATATGATGCGTTCTTAAAAATTTTAGTGTGTTGAAGTCAGTGACAAAATTTTGTTATTAGGTTCATAAGTTTTTTGGATATCAATGAACTAATCTCCACCATCTATCTTCATCTTGATCCGGATATGATTAAACCAAAAACTCATTTTTAACATTTTTTCTTAAATATTAATATCTCTCAAACCGTTAATCGTCAAGTGAAAAAAAATATACCATCACGACGAGCATTTAATTATCTTTCTATAAATATCCACTTTGATATACTTTCGACAAAAAAAAATTTCAAGTTTTTTCACGTTTGTTTCACTTTTTTCCACGTTTTTTCACTTTGATATACTTTCGACAAACTTTTTTTCCGTTTTTTTTCACTTGTTCGTCTTTTTTTTCGTTGTTAAAAACTAACATGAAAAATCACATATGATTAAACACTAATAAAATCATATGTGATATAAGTGTTAAATCACATATGATAGTACTGATAAATCACATATAATAAAATCAAGTATGATATTAGTGTTAAATCATATATGATACTTAATTCGAATACAATCACATGTAATTCGATGTTAGTATTAAATCACATATGATATTATTGATAAATCGCATATAATAAAATCACATATGATATTAGTGTTAAATCATATATGATACTTCGAGGGTGTTTGTCTTTGCGTTTATACACTACTTATCTGATTATTTCAGTTTGTAACTGAAAAAAAGCTAATTTGAGTATTTGGGGAAAAAAAGAAAGCACACTTATTTGCGTTTTAAAGGAGGTAAAACGATGTTTTGAAAAAGTGAGTGAAGAGGTGGAGCTGGGAAACGCAGTTTACATTTGTGGGACAAATTTACTAAAATATCCACATGATATCCCTAAAATATAAAAGCTTCGTTCCTCACACAAAACATCCAGCCGTTTTTTTTTGTGTGCCGTCATTATACAATCTTCTTCAAAGTGCAACTTTTGATTTTCAAAAAACAAGGTATGATATTTACGAATCATAATCTAGTGCAACTAGTTCCAAATTTCTTTTTATTAGTGAAGTTATATTTTGAAAATTGAAACCCTTGTTCTGTGATTTTTTTTTTCGAAATTGATTATTGTTGAAAGTAACAAGCAAAAGAACCCGCGCGTTGCGGCGGAGCTAATTTTTTCCCGAATAATTTTTTTTACGTTTCGGGGGGTTTTTTTTGGGCGATGCGTTATGGCGGGGCTAAATTTTAATATTTTATTTTTTTGTCTGATTCAATATTTTCTTTTTTTGGGACGGTTCGATATCTTTTTTTTTGGGCCGATGAATGTAAAAAAGTTGTGAACAATAAAAACTTGACGTGTTTTTTTTGTTAATTTTTTACGGGATTTTTTGTGTAAGAAAATCGTAAATAGTTAAAAGTTGAGGGACCGTTTTGTATTTTTTTTTACTTTGAGCCAGATTTCAGGCTAATTTTGGGCTATTTTTTTTACTTTGGGCCAGATTTTGGGCCACATTTTATGCGAATTTTAGGGTTTTTTTTGCTATATGGACTTTTTTTAATATAATGGGTTGTACGTTTGTGACCATATCGATTATTTTAAAGTTATTAGGTATCGAAGATGTTTTCGCGGGTATTCTTTTTATCTGAATAAATCGAAACTTTTGTAATATTTTTTTCCTCCTACTTTGTGCATACAAATTTAAAAAAAAAACCCAAAATCGGGCTGACCCAAAATGGGAGCCCGATACTGTAGCACTGTAGCCCACTGTCAAAACGACAGCGGATTTGTCCACAAATGTGTTATATAAATGTGTATATTAGTAATAATTTTTTTATATGGCTTATGTGTTGGGCCTCATGTTTAAAGTGTTTTTTTTGCTATATGGGTTTTTTTTAATATAATGGGTTGTACGTTTGTGACCATATCGATTATTTTAAAGTTAGCTTATGTGTTGGGCCTCATGTTTAAAATGTTATTTTTTTTTGCTATATGGGTTTTTTTTTCAATATAATGGGTTGTACGTTTGTGACCATATCGATTATTTTAAAGTTATTAGGTATCGAAGATGTTTCCGCGGGTATTGTTTTTATCTGAATAAATCGGAACTTTTGTAATTTTTTTTCCCTCCTACTTTGTGCATACAAAAAAAAAAAAAAACCAAAATCGGGCTGGCCCAAAATTGAAGCCCGTTACTGTAGCATTGTGGCCCACTGTCAAAACGACAGTGGATTTGTCCACAAATGTGTTATATATTAATATGAATGAGATTAGAAAGTACTTTGTATTACAATCTTAATTTGTTTTTGGATTATAATTTAGTTGTTTTCTTTAATTAATGTGGATTTGTTTTGGTGAACTCAAACAACGTGTTTGTTTGTAGCTTCACTCACACAATGATTTATACATAGAAGAAAAAAAATGGTATGCTTCAATTTTATTTTTGCTTTTGGTTTCTTTTCTCATAAGTAGATATTAGGATGATCTAATGACTAAATCATGAATTAGAGCAAATGCCTGTTAAGTTGCTTTTATAAGATAGTTTACAAAAATAGGCATGAATAGGTAAGTGAAAACGCAAACAGAGACTTCGGTGTTAATAATGTGTATGCTTAAAGCGTATATGTTGTTTGATACCACAAATTTTAGTTAAGCTATCATATAAAGTTCTATTGGTTTGGACTTCATTGTTTGTGCTATTTTGATTATATTTGCATACGAGAGATATTTACATTTGTCTTGGCGGTTTAGGACATGGACTCGAACCATGATAACACCAATGTTAACCGTACATCTAAAAAGGCGGCTTCTCGAAAAACCGTTTGGGATACTAGTACCCATATCACATTTGTTGAGTTGTGTCTTGAGGAGGTTAAAAATGGGAACAGACCCAGAACCCACTTTAATAAGATTGGATGGACGAACTTGGAAAAAAACCTAAAAGCTCGGTTAGGAAAGGTATTTAACAAACAACAACTCAAAAACCATTGGGATACGATGAGAAAAGATTTCAAGTTATATGATCGTTTAATGAGAATTGAATCCGGGCTTGGGTGGGATCCCGTAAAAAAGACTATTGATGCAACGCCTGAATGGTGGGATGAAAAAATAGAGGTACGATTATAGTGATTTATAGTACAATGATTTTGTTAAATGACACTTTTGGTTAGATGTTATATCGTTAACCATATTTTATTTGTTTGTTTTATAGGCTGATCCAGACCTTGCAAAATTCAGAGACAAAAATTTAGATATTTATCACATGTATTATGAGCAATTATTCTGTGATTCTGTTGCCGTTGGGGATAAGACTCAGCTACCTATTCAGTTCCAAAACAATGATAGTCCTAGTAATAACCAAGAAGAAGAGGTGGGTGCTGAAAATATAGAAGGGAATGTGGATAGCGACGAGTTCAATAACCAAGAAGAAGATGGTGTTGAAATATCATTTCCAGAAAGTAGTTCAACAAAGAAGAAGAAAGATAACAATTCTAATACTCGCGCAAAAATACGGGGGGAAGAGAAAACTACATGAGGTTTTATCTTTTTGTCATTGAAACTGGGATACCGTATTGCAAACTTTAACATCAAGAAGCTCACAAACATTTCCACCACAAAACTATGTCCCTTCTATTGCAGAATGCATGGACATTGTTGCAACCTTTCCTGGTTTTGAGCCAAGCTCGACGGACTACAACAAGGCACTGCACATCTTTTGGAAAAAGGAAGCAAGGGAAAGTTTTATGTACCCGCCATCCTCTTTGGACAAGATTAACTTCCTATACTCACTTATAAATGGGTGACACGATACGTGTCTTGTTTCATTCAGTAGAAATTTGGTTGTTATGTTATTGTTATAATGTTCTTCTTATTTGACACTATGTGTACTCTATGTTATTATTATGTGATGTTATGTACTCTATGTGATGTACTCTATGTTATTGTTATGTGATGTACTCTATGTTCTTATTATGTGATGTTATGTTGTTGTTATTTAAGTATTTGATAGTATGCGATGTTATGCGAATGGAATCTGATGTTTGCTAATGATGTTCTTGTTATTTTAATTTTATTTGACATCTTCTTTCTTTCTGTGTTATAATAGGATGGATTCGGATAGTGACGATGACAATAATGATTATAATGAAGAAGATTGGATAGAGGATGAGAACACATGGTTACTTCTTTGCGGTTTAGTTGTCAAAGGGATAATAATAGGTCATAATGCATTGAACAAAAAGAGACTTGCCTGCCGTACTTCTTCCCGCACGGGTAATATTTTAATCCAAGAAATACTCGTTGCTATGAGGATTTTAGGTTACACCTTGATGTATTTAAGGATTTTTGTTCAGATCTGAAAGAACATTATGGCTTACCGGCAACACGTAATGTCTCGATTGAGGAGTCACTTGGTATTTTTCTTATGATATTAGCACATGGATGTGGAAATAGATTTGCTCAAGAAACTTTTAATCATTCCGAAGAAACAATTCATAGGCATTTTTACAAAGTTCTTAAAGCGGTGCTTAAACTTAGCGGAGACATTATCAGGCCAAATACAAACTACAACGAAGAAGTACCACCACAAATTTTAAACAATTCTCGTTATTATCTAATGTTCAAGGTATGTTGTATGAGGATTTTAGGTTACAATATACTTGACTTGTGTGCTAGATTAATGAGAAACATGTTTTCTTTTTATAGAATTGTATTGGAGCTATTGACGGGACACATGTGAGGGCATCGGTTCAAGAGCATGAACAAGCAAAATATATTGGTAGAAAAGGATAATATCATGGCGGCGTGTGATTTTAACATGTGTTTTACATTCGCATGGGCGGGATGGAAAGGGACCGCACATGACACAAGAATTTTTTATGAAGCATTACGTAGGCCAGAAGTAAATTTCCCACGTCCAACCGGTGGTAAGTTTACTTAAATATTTTTAGTTATAATATTGGTGTATTACATATCCGACGCCTAACAAAATATGGTTTATTTTTTGTAACAGATAAATATTATGTTGTTGACGCCGGGTACCCAAATACTAAGGAGTATCTTGCTCCATATAAAGGAAATGACATCCGTTATCATATACCTGATTTTTGTCGAGGCCAAAGCTCTGCCCAACGTGCTCCAAAAGGGAAAAAAGAGACGTTTAACTACTATCACTCGTCGTTAAGAAATGTGATTGAACGAACGTTTGGAGTATTTAAAGCAAGATGGGCAATATTAAAAGACATGCATGTAAATTATTCGTATGAAACACAAGTGAGCATTGTAATAGCATCGATGGCAATTCACAATTATATAAGGAAGAAACGTCAATTCGATGAAGCATTTAACACGGCACAACAAGAAACTTACAATCCAGGTCAAGATTTCGACGAGGTATCTAATAGCATTAACCAAACACAAGATGACGCAAGTTTAAGTCGTAGTAATGATCTATATATGAGCACAATAAGAGAGAAGATTGCAAGAGATCTCATGAACAAATAAAGCTTATATTATGTATTACTGCCACTAGTTTAATTTTCTATCATGTATGTTTGATGGTTTTTTTGATTGTCTATTACTGCCACTAGTTTAAAATCGCATCTTTAGCTTGAAATAAGTTGAGTTTCTTTTATATATTATTTGCATAAACGCATTGTTGTTGAAATTATATAATGTTCTTTTAATGTTGAAAAAAACTTCAAACAAAATATGTAGTTAACTTTTACAAAACCTTATTTTATATGTCAAAATTAAATAATTAAATAAATATAAAGAATGTCTATTTCGGTCATTTTACCTATCAACTAAACAAATAATCCAATTTACCAAACACTCAAAAAATGATTATAAGATTATTGCGATTTCAAACAGCATAATCAAATCCAAACACTATTTTTCAGAATCACGTTTTGTAACCGTTGATTATTTGATTATTCATTTTCAAAACACATAATCTATTTTGAATAAGCAATCTCAAACACCCCCTTAATTCTAATACAATCACATGTAATTCGATGTTAGTGTTGAATCATATGTGATTTTATACGAATATTCAAATTAGTGTTTAATCACATGTGATATTTTCATGCAAATTTCAACAATGAAAAAACAAGGTGAAAAAATGTGAAAACAAAAAAAAACTTTTTTCACGAAAAAACGTAAAAACACGTGAAAAAACGTGAAGACAAACGTGGAAAAAGTGAAAAAAACGCAATTTTTTTTTTGTCGAAAGTATATCAAAGTGGATATCTATAGAAACATAATTAAATGCTCGTCGTAATGTATATTTTTTTGCTTAACGATTAACTGTTTAGGAGATATTTAAATTTTAAAAAGTCTATAAAATAATTAAATGTTTTTAATCACAACGATTGATTTTTTTTAGATGGATAGTGGAGATAAGTCCTTTAGTATCCAACTTTTTTTAATCCATTATAACTCTCCTTTGGTAAAAGTTGTGGCGATAATTTTGGATAATCTTTTTAAATCATGTATAATCACTATATAGAACTTTGACCATTTAACAACGAGTATCACGAAAATCTTTATGGTTATTCATAAGTAGAACTTATCTTGTTGGTTTAACATGTAATTCTAATACTCATTCCGTCCCAAAATAATTGTCTCCCAACAAAAAACACACAGTTTAAGAAAACATAATAATTACTGCATTATCTCTCTTACTTTTTTGCAAAATGACAGTTTTACTTTTGTAGAATTAATTAAAGCTTTGAATAAAGTTTGTAATTTCTAGTATCATTAGGTGCAATATGGTAAACTTATCACATTACTTACAACTATATTTGAAAGGGGACAATAATTTTGGGACAACCAAAAATGGAAAGAGAGACTATTAATTTGAGACTGAGAGAGTAGTCTCTAGTAAATCATAATCATTTAAAATACTAGTAGTTAAATACCTAAAATCACTTCGTGCTAAACTTGATAGAAAACCGTACATGTTATAGATGTTAGTATGATAACCAACTTCTATAGCGTAATTGTAAATTCCATGTTGTAACATGTGGCTATGTTATTACACACATCTCATAAAAGTGGTTGATCAAACAAAAATCGTAGTTTACTCGAATAATCTATATGAATTGTATGTAAATAGCACTCGATGGCTCAGACTCAAGATTATACTAACACTTTAGAACAGTTACAAATGATTCAATCATCACACAAGTACTCAAAATGTAACATGAAAACATACCAACAACATTAAACTCCACAAAATCCCTATATAAGAACAACAAGAAGCTTTTGAATCATACATGTAGTACGGGTATGGATAATTATTTTGTCCCGTGCCAGCGTTAGCAGACCCACCGCCACTACCAACGCCACCAACAACGGGCATCGCCGTGGGAGAAGGGAAGTACACGAATCGTGGAGGTGATGGACCTCCATTATTGCCACCCGAAGAGATATAAGCTGGTGGTGGATATGACTTTGGCATAGGAGGAGACATACCTAGTGGTGAATCAAAATAGTAGAATCTTGGTGGTGGTGGACCTTGGTGGACTTTAGGGGGAGATTGTGGTGGTTTGAACGTAATGGTTGGTGGAGATGGTGGCGACGTTGTTGTAGCAGATGGAGGAGATGGTGCACAAGTGCATGCTGAACTTGTTAGCTCGTCCGTAGTTGATGTAACTCTAGTGAATATTAAAAGCAAACAAAACCATTTGCTTGTGAATAAAAGTTGTTCCATAATGTTTATAAATTTTTGTTTGCACTTTGTGATTTGAGTAATATAAAAGAGTGATACTTCAGAAACTTGTGATACTTAGGTGGTTCATGACTTTATAGAGGTTTTAGAATGTAGAGCCGTTTCATAAAATAAAAGTAAGATTTAAAGTTTGATTCGTTGATTGTTATTTGATTCTGATAGAATTCATGTCAATAGCGTGACAATAACATGTAATGTTATAAATTTAGTTGGCCAAAAAAAAAACATTGTTGTAAGTGTTATTAGTAGTGTCGACTTAAAATTTCATTTTTGGCTTGTCAAGAAATCGCACGTCGAAAACATGGTCCTCTTTGCTACGAATTCAGTAGCATTTCTCAAGAGTAATACTACAGTATAAAATACAGATTCTAAAAATCAAAACAGAAATGATCACTTTAGATAACTGTTTCTTCTCTTTTTGCAAATTGTGGCTATTGAGTAATACATAATTCTTCTTTTTCAGATACCTTTCTCTCTGCACAATCCATCTTTTGTTACTTCCTGCATCATGTTAGCTTTTATTGTTTGTTAAGTTATATCTATATCTTTTAAAAGTAAGTTTCTTCGGCATAAAAAGTATATGGCAGCATACTCAAGTTTTGTAACTTTGGACTTGCATTTGGAGTTAGCAACAGTTGGCCGTGAGCAGGATGGTTAACGAGACAAAACAAATGAACTTCAAAACGTGTCAGATCGAGTTGGATTGATCCATTTAACTTTTTTCGTTTTGATATATCTGTAAATTAATGTACTAAATACATACGAAATGAGCAAATGTATATGGATTTTTTTAACGGCAACACATGTATATGGAAGGGAATTAATGCAATGGTGGCTCAAGGGTAAAGCAAGTAAAGCTAGGGCTTTAGGACCCTAATTTTTTAAGGCCCCGGATTTTTCTACGACTTTGTATATATATAAAGTTACTCACATGTTTTTTTGCCGCCATCTTTAGAAGTCCAATTAATCAAGGCCCTAATTACCTGGTAAATGTGAAATAATCAAAGTCTTAGGCTTTTTTTATTTCTAGTTTTCATTTGTTTAGCTTACGATTTGTAGAAGTTTAAGCGCGAATATATTGAGTATATATAAAAGGCCCATATTTTGCATGAAAACTTAGCAAAGGTTAAATTAAGTCGTGTGATAATAACCATTTATATTGATGAATCGACGTTTGTTTTTCACACCACATACAAACATACTTTCACTCTATAGATATCTCTTATCTACTCATATATTATTCTTCAATCACAAGTTGCTTTTTAGAATGCTTTAGTTTTCGCTAAAAAAATTGCTAAAGAAAAACGAGTTATTTGTAGAAATAGAAAATATGATGATGATGTTGACAATGAAACTATAAGAACCGGTTAAGAGAATTATAAAACCAATTATTTCTTATACATTGCAGATGAAACTATTTCTTCACTGGAAAGTAAATATGATCAATTTAGATTAAGGTATCTTTAGTTATTTGATATTAAAAAATTAAAATCCTTAGATAATAACAAGCTAAAAAGGTAATTGTTTAAACCTTAAACGGTCTTTAAGCCATATTATAACAATTGTGTAGGTATTAACGTTATAGATCAAATTTTGAAACTAAGAGTTTTTTGAGAGGTTATACGTGTGGAAAATTGATACATCGATTGATATACTTAATCAAATTATAAATTTAAACTCTTTTCGTAATACTTATATAATGTTAATCATTTCAGTAACAATTTCTTCAGCAGATCAAAGTATTTCAAAGGTAAAGCTAATTAAAAGTTATCAACGATCTAAAGTGTCACTAAAATATTAGATTTATTGACTTATTTTTTTTTTTGGAACGGCGATTTTATTAGAAACAAAAACTAGCAAGGAGCTAGATTACAAAACAATAATATAGGGTTTTTTGAGCCATTCGTTCCATCCGAACGAGGCTTTAGATCTATACTTACACCAATAAAAAGAACTAGCAATGACATTATCAATAAGCATCGACTTCGAAGGTTTTCTCTCGTCAAATAGGAGCTTGTTTCGATAGATCCAAACGTACCACCAAATGAGTACAAAACTCCTTCGAACACTTTTTGAGTTGGAATCCAACGGAATTGGAAACAGGCAAAGACTTCCATTCAGCATATCAAGTTGACGTGATCCAAATTCCACCAGCTCAAACCTATTAAGCAAATGTCCCCGAACCAATCTCACACCTAAAAACAAAATGGTCCGTCGATTCAATAGCAATATCACAAATGGTCCACGACATATCTGAATGTCAATACCTCGTACGAGAAATGTTGAAACCGGTATGGTTAGCATCTGGTCTTGATTTTCCAGGCAAGAACTTGATTTTATCGGGACACACTTTACCCATCTAGTTTCTTCTCCTATATTCGAAAGGCATATCTCATCGATACGCACAGAGCAGAGGCCACCGAAAATATACCCGTAACCTCCAGATTCCAAATTCCATCTGTCAGCCGAGAGGTACATAGTGACAGAACAACCAATTCTAACCAAGCTTCGAATTGATTTTGCTCGATACCCCCTCTAGGAATTCGACGGAATGGAGCAACCAAACCTCTGTCGCCTATCTTGAAACTAACAAGTAACCTCCTTTGAGGATTCAAGAGCGTATAATCTGGGAAAATGTCTTTAAAAATGCCCCTAGTATGCCAATGATCCAACCAGAATTTTGGTGGACCCCCGGTTTCCATCCTTAAGAGTCAGATAATCAAAAACTACATACCTTTTCATTGGAGAGATCGAACTTCACTCAAAACGAGAAAGCAATATGAATTTGCCATTAAGAATCCATATCCGAAGAGAATTTTACCACCCACACCGTGAATAGCCACAATAACTTTAGTCCAAAGAGAGTCTTTTTGCGAGAGAAACTTCCAAACCCACTTAATCATCAAGCCTCTATTTAACGCAAATAAGCTAGACACGCCTAGCCCGCCTCATTTTTTGTCTGTCAAAACATTGTTCCATTTAACCCAAGAAGCCTTTTTACTACCCGGATCATGGCCATTAAAGAAATGACTTCTAATAGACTCCAAGATATGAAGCACCTTTGAAGGAAAAAAAAAAACTTTAGAAAATAGACATGTGAAAGACTGGAATAGATCCTAAAACCGATTTCAACAAAGTTAAACGACCACCAATAGATAAAGTTTTGGATTTCCATTTGGAAAGCCGAGACTTCACTTTTTCAACTATCTCTTGCCATGCTTGAACACGTGTCATAGAACCTCCCACTCTAGTCCCAAGATAGTAGAAAGGACACTTAAGAACGAGACATCCTAACTTTGCAGCCGCTTGTTGAGTGGATACCTGAGCACTTTCCACATTAATCCCCATTATCTTACTTTTGTTCAAGTTAATCTTAAGGCCCGAAGCATGAAAAAAGCATTTCAAAACGTGAATCAAAGTGGAGATATTACCGTCACTCCACTCCCCTAAGAAAATAGCATCATCCGCATAGAACATATGCGAAAGACATAAAGATTGATCTAACACAATACCTTTAAACATCCCCGCGTTTACGATCCTTTGAAAAGATAAATGAAGGCTCTCCATCACTAGGATAAAGAGGAAGGGGGATAAAGGATCGCCTTGTTTCAACCCTTTATAGAATTGGAACTCATTGTAGACATCCATGACAAGAATAAAACCTAGGAAGAAAGTTAGGCAACTTTGAATCCAGTTACGCCATTTACACCTGAAACCGAACTTCTTTAAAATCATCATCTAAAAATCCCATCTTAATCGATCGAAGTCTTTCAAAATCGACCTTAAAAAAAGAGTTTTTCTTCTCTTTTTGTACACCATGGAAATCTTCTTTAAGAATATACGGCGTCTACATTGTCCTTTCGCGATAAATCGCAGATAGCACTTCATTAACAATGTCCCCCCAAAACATAAACAAGCCGGTTATACAAATCTGGCAATGATCTTGTAGTTACTTCCAATGAGGCAAATAGGTCCTAAAGTACCTTGACCAATTAGCGTCCAGACTTATTGGGATCAAAGCTATAAATGATGAGTTACAACTCAGGAGAGTTTCTCATGAAAAAGAAATGAAATACAGCCATAATAAAACATCGTGCTCATAACAGGCCAAAAATGCCTATAAAAGCCAAGAAAACCCGTCAGGGCCCGTGCTTTTGTCTGTGCCACGCCCCCAAAGACAGCCGTTTTAATCTCCTGTTAAGAAACTGTATCTCGCTCTAGTCCTGACTTGAACTTCGGAATGAGTTATCGAAATCTCATAATCAATATTAGCACGCCCTCTCCGAAGTTTAAGCGAAATCTATCCTGAAAATGAGAAAGAAATTCTTGTTTGACATCATTGTAGGGCTGCTCCTATCCAAAATCCCACAATCCGTACTACCCCTGACGTTCAATTGATTAACTTTTTATTCAAAATTCCGTGGAAAAAATTTTGAGATTTCATTCGCCTTCGAATTGACATGTTGATCTTGGCCCTATTGAGCGCAAATCATGGAATGAATAGGATCAATGTTACGAAGAGCAGCCAACACCTCCATTCTTTTTTCCGCTTCTACCTCATTACCTGTACATTTTGTCATAACCGATAATTCTTCTTTTTCAGATACCTTTCTCTCTGCACAATCCATCTTTTGTTACTTCCTGCATCATGTTAGCTTTTATTGTTGGTTAAGTTATATCTATATCTTTTAAAAGTAAGTTTCTTCTGCATAAAAAGTATATGGCAGCATACTCAAGTTTTGTAACTTTGGACTTGCATTTGGAGTTAGCAACATGGGAGGTTGGCCGTGAGCAGGATGGTTAACGAGAAAAAACAAATGAACTTCAAAACGTGTCAGATCGAGCTGGATTGATCCATTTAACTTTTTTCGTTTTGATATATCTGTAAATTAATGTACTAAATACATACGAAATGAGCAAATGTATATGGATGTTTTTAACGGCAACACATGTATATGGAAGGGAATGACCAAAATTCGCAAACGTTATTTTGAAGGAACAGAAAAAGCTATCAAGTATAAATCCAACTTAGACGCTTTCCACCTTTAATTGTTTGATTCTAACACAAGAATCTTTAACTTTCCTATTGATCTGTCTTTAAGTATTTCCTTAGTTTAATTCTTGTGACCAATAGTAGATTTGAAAATAAAGGATCCATTTAACATCATTTGGAACTTCTTAAATGGCTGAACAATCTTTCATGGAATTAAAGAAAAAACCAGATGTTCTAACTTCTAACAGCCACAAGTGTGGCAAATTTCTAACTTCTAACAGCCACAAGTATGGCAAATTTTTTAGAGAACAAAAAAAGCTAACAAAGCGTACAAAGAATCCTTGATAAGGTGACTAGTATACTAATCTCAACTATTACGGCCAATAAACACCTCACTATATAAGGTAGCAGGTTTTCTTTCAATGACCTATGTGGGACTAAGAACCAATTCTTTTAGTATCAAAAAAGCACCAAAAAGACAAGCTATGTTTAAATGCTGAACATAACCAAAATTTATTTACCTATATCTTAAAAGTCATCACGTTATACGACAAAAGATGACAGGCTTAGGTCACTTCTACACTGGGCTATTCATTTGGCCCACCGGACGACGTTTTCATTTATGGGCTAAACCCAAATAAAAATTGATCAACTTTCATTCTTTCGATCTTAAAGTAAGAAACATGTACCTACACGCCAAATGAAACCAAAAAAAATCTATACTTTTACACTATATTATAAATCATTTAAGATATTTTATTTTTTTAAAGTCTTAAAAATTCAGACTTTTAAACTTACTTTTTATGGAAATATAAGGATATGCAATCTTGACCATCCATCTCATTTTAAGAACCACATCTTAGGGTGACATGTGTCGCTTCTTAATTAAAAAACCATTTTCATTTGCACATATTTTTATGGATTTTTAGTTTTTTTTTTATTTTTAGTGTCGTCGAAACCGCTGCTTTGCGCAGATACTATGCTAGTATAATAAATGCACTTATCTTATAGGATGCGTGTTCAACTAAGACGGCATAAGATATGATATGATTGTATAATTGATCACTCATGGATTAAAAAATTACTTCTACCTAATACTATTAACATTGCTAGGAAAGGAGACTTTTTAAAAACTCTATAGTATGATTTTTCATAATAAATTAGGCATCAATATTTACTTATGCTTGGCACTTTAAAAATAATTATACTAGCTATTTTTTTTTAAAAACGTTTTAAGTTTGTGTCAGCATTTAGCTTAACCCGTGATATAAGTTTATTTAAGGCTGGAGCCTGGAGGCTTTCAGACAAACCAAGACCGTTTCGAAGTGTTTAAGCTATCGTGTTGTAGCAAATTTTCAGTAAAAAATGAATCTTCGAAAATAATAGACAACACAAAAAAACACCTCATAATTATCAAAATAGGCAAACTAAACCCTAACTATAAAAGCATTGAACAAAGTTTATATTATAAATACAAAATTACTTAAAAAACATCCTCCAACTTATGGAAAAATAAATTTAGCCCCCGTCGCAACGCGCAGACTGCATTCCATCTCGTTTATACCAATTTTCAACGATTAGGACGGTTATGGTGTATGGAATACTCTTATCTTAAAAATAACTCCTAACGAAAATGAAGATTATAAAATCTTTGCCGATGTCAATATTCTATCTAACTGTTTCAAAATCGTGCTTGCATACACGTACAAGTAACCAAAAAATTGTTAAAATACATAATTACCAATGAATACATCGGTCCTTAGTAAATAGAGACATATAAAGTGTCATGTCACTAATTGTGTTTTTTTAAGGTAGTACGTGATCTTTTCCTAAAACTCTACCCACTATGGGTCGGTCGACCGACTCGGTCGCCGTCGATCGAAGTCGGTCGCCCCCATAGTGGGGAGTCGGTCGCCTCTTGGATCGCCGGAGATCGAACGTTGAAAGGGTCGCGCCTGCGACCATTATTCGTGTAACGCAAAATTCACCCCCAACGGCATTTTCAAATAATAAAAAAAACATTTTTAATTTTTAAAATTTAAATAATGTGACCTTATAAATACCCAACCTATTACATCATTTTATACACATTTTCAACCTACTTATTCTTATACTTCTCATTTCTAATAAAACACACAATGGCTTCCTCTTCACTACCATGGACAACAATGGAGGAAATAACGTTGTGTACAGCTTGGTGCAACGCGAAGGACACGTACGGGACGAGAGAAATACATGGGAGGAAAGGGTTTTGGGAGGATGTTTTTGCTAACTTTGAGAAAGACATGGGAGGAACTATTCGACGATACGATGCCATCGTCTCGAAATGAAAAAATTCAATTCGTGCCAAAGTTGCTGCGTTTAGTGACGTTTACGATGGTGTCCAACGGATGGACGAGAACGGGTCTTCTGACCTCGTTTTGTTTCAAAATGCGTTAGCCGAATATCAAACGAGGTACGGACATCCCTTCACAATGAAGGCGTGTTGGAGAATTTTGAAAAATCATCCAGCTTGGTCAGAAGTTAAAGTGCCAACATACCAACGTCGTAATAATTAAGTTTAGATTAATGTAATGTTTTTTTTATGTATTTGAATAATTATGTATTGTTTTTTAATGTAATGTTTTTTATGTATTTGAATAATAATGTAATGTTTTTAATATGTAATGTTTTTAAATTCCAACGGCTAGTTTTTTTAATATAAATACCCCTTTCTATATTTATTTCCTCCACATCTTCTCCCACTACTTCTTAAATTATGTATTCAAATTCTAAAATCCAACAGCTATGGATAAGAAACAGACCCAAAGCAATCTCTCAACACCCGAGAAACCACCGATGTCTCTCATTTTTTCAATTCCAACGATCGAGGAAAAAGCTGATGAACATGAGATAGGTCCATATCTCAATGAGGAAGAGTACCAACAATTACTTGTTGATGAAACAACATTCAAAGAACACTTAGAAGAAGAAGCGAAGGCGGAAAAAGAACGAGCAATCGCTGACAAAGAATTGGAGGAGTTTATGAAGGCAGAACAAGCTCATGATGAGTTATTCAGGATGGAATTTGGAGTGAAATCTGATTCAGAATACGAAACAGATTAATTTAGGAACTAGTCGTTTTTAATAATCTAGGAACTATTATGTAAAGTTTTTATTTATGTAATGTTTTTTATTTATTAATGAAATTTAAATTTGAGGTTAAAAAAATGAAGGTCGCCTCATAGTGGCACTAGGTCGCTTGTAGGTCGCGGGAGAGAGAAAACTGATGTGGCGCCGAAAAATGTAGGTCGCGACCCTTAACCATAGTGGGTAGCCTTAATAGAATTCTTCTCCACTAAGTCGGGCACTCAAATCTAAAACACTTAAATAACTTACTAGGCGAGTACCCGCGTATAGCGGCGGAAATTCGTAGCGGCTGATAATTAATGATATACAATATTGTGGTAAGAGTTTCGTGTACCGTTCAAATTAGAACGTGAAAAGATCAAAATGTAACTGTAAGCAGTGTAACATGCGATAACTCAATTAATGCAAAAAGTTTAAACATTTATCAAAAAAATATATAAAAACATTTAGTGAAACTAAACGTGCTTGATCAATGATCACTTAGACAATATTATTTTGATAAATTATTTGTAAAAGAGGTAATCAAAATGTTTGGACATGAGACAAATAAGTATATCACCTGGTTTCGAGTGGAGTCGATGTAGTATTCTTATTGATTAAACTTAATTGATTATAATGAACTGATGGTAAGTACACTCTGATTATCATCGGTGTATATTTACCATAGTCAAACAACAATTAGATGAACTGTTGCAATATTTCAAGGAGTTTGCCCTCCGAATTTGTTCTGGATATCCTTGAAAGATACGGTAGCAGATCCACGCCGTTTGGCCTTCTGCTGAGAGTCGTGTTCCCTCCACCCAGTCATGTATGTCACCTGTTCCAAAAAACATCACATATGTTAGTAACATTGCTGCTCTACATGGTACCCCATTAATAAGAAAATCCAGAACGATTTTCATATGCATGTTACAATGCGTAGATGAATGCCTAAAGCTTGAATCTTTCTTGCAGTATAAGTAAAAATAAACATTTCTCGGTTCACAAATCCAATTAATAAATTTTGGACTAAATTTAGTACTACGTACGCTGTGTGCAGGACTTATTTTATACCAAAGCGATAAACAGATAAGAAAAGAGACTTCAATCTTGGACTAGATCTAATAATAACTAGATGTTACAATTTCAGCGCAATTATAGTTATCTCTAACTGGTCAAAAGGGAAAATTAGATAAAAACAAGTAAAAAACTGTAGCTAAAAGGGAATGGGTCAAATGGGTCGACCAAAAGTGTTCTTGGGCTAGCGGCACAACTTGTTGCGCGTTTGCCTTCCATCACAATGTAAATTCTATTTTAATGTTCATAAGTATATTCAATTCAAAAAATCGAGTAGTGAGATTTAAAACTACCCGTTTTGACCCATTACCCTACCCACCGGTACCATCCATTATGCCACCTCTACATGTAACTAATATATCATTAACGTTAAAAGTTGCTGATAAGTTGCTGGGATGGTGCCATCTTTTGCTGCAAACATTGACTCGTAAACAACTGCGGTGGCTAGAGCTGTATCCCTTTTCAGGAACTATTGCCATTCGTACAAAAGGTTGAAAAACATAGATGTAAACAAAAGATGAGATTTTACAAGACTGACCACAAATTACTTTGACTCTATTTACAAGAGCTTGGTCAAATCATTATAGGCGTTCTTTAATTTTGTTTTGATAAACCTCACGGAAGAATCACGACTTAGACGACCAAACAATCTCCCATGTAAAAGCGGAAAAAAAACATCAGCTATTCTAAACCGCCGTAGAATGTCTAAAATAAATTTAGAACGAAAAAAAAAATAAACAAGAAACAAACATAAAAAGGCTAAGAAATCAAACATAAAAAGACTATCGTACAAGTTGATCCCTCTCTACGCTCACGAACGTAGCTCTAATCCCAACTTGAATTGCCACACTGCCAGTACACACCTCGCTATATAAGGTAGCGAAATTTCTTTACAATGACCTATTTGGGAGTAAAACCAACTCATTGGGAATCAAAAAAGACATACTAATATTGTAATATTGTAAGCTAAAGTCACGACAATGGCTGATTTTATTTTGCATTTGGTATTTATGAAAATTAAATAAAGCTCCATACATTAGTGTGAAAAAAATGTTCAGAGGAAGATACCAGCAGGGGCGGAAGCACTTTGTAAGTAGGGGGGGCGGTGCCCTCCATAATTCGCCAAAAAACATTGATTTTTAATGTAAAATTGACTTTTTTTTTAAGTACTACAAAAACTGCTTTTACCCACGGACTTTTTCCACGGAAAAAATCTCGTGTGAAATTTCACACGGAATACCCACAAATTACACACCGAATTGTTGACAAAATTTCAGTGGGAAATATGTCGCAATTTCCCACGGATTTTCCACTATTTACACACTAAATTGTTGACCAAGTTTTCGTGTGAAATCCGTGGCAAATTTTCCACAGATTTGCGACAATTTTCACACTATTCTTGTTGATTCGACATCCGTGGGAAAATTGTGGCAAATTTCACACATATTTGCCACGGCTAAAGTTATGTGGCAAATTTTATCTACATTAATCACGGATTTCACACGGTATATGCCTGAACGTGTAACCATATCATAAAGGTAAAAGAAAACGATTATGTCCGTGGGAAAGTCGTGGGTAATTTCCCACAGATTACCTACCAAGTAGATAATCCGTGGGAAATACGTGTGTAAATACTTGCAAATTTCCCAAAAAAATATCGTCTTTACGTTTCTGCCTACTTACACATTCCCACGTTAATTAGTATGTCTTCATATGTGTTTGTAGTTTCATATTATACGTGTTTGTTTATTAACGTAACTATTTATGTGAGTATCGCAAGTGTACGTGTTGGTTTAGGTATAACCTTTCGTGTAACAAATCATTACATATGTATGAATATCTACACGTGTGTGTTCCGCATGTCCATTTATGAGATTCATTGTTTGAATAGATGTTTTGTATGTAAGTATACGGGCGTGTATATGCCTGAACGTGTAACCATATCATAAAAGTAAAAGAAAACGATTATGTCCGTAGGAAAGTCGTGGGTAATTTTCCACAGATTACCTACCAAGTTGATAAGTCCATGGGAAATACGTGTGTAAATACCCAAAGATTTCCCACAAAAAATATCGTCTTTACGTTTCTACCTACTTACACATTTTCACGTTAATTAGTATGTCTTCATATGTGTTTGTAGTTTCATGTTATATGTGTTTGTTTATTAACGTAACTATTTATGTGAGTATCGCAAGTGTACGTGTTGGTTTAGGTATAACCTTTCGTGTAACAAATCATTACATATGTATGAATATCTACACGTGTGTGTTCTACATGTCCGTTTATGACATTCATTGTATGAATAGATGTTTTGTATGTAAGTATACGGACGTTTATATGCCTGAACGTGTAACCATATCATAAAAGTAAAAGAAAACGATTATGTCCGTGGGAAACTCATGGGTGATTTCCCACAGATTACCTACCAAGTTGATAAATCCGTGGGAAATACGTGTGTAAATACCCACAGATTTCCCACAAAAATATCGTCTTTATGTTTCTGCCTACTTACACATTCTCACGTTACTTAGTATGCCTATATATGTGTTTTTAGTTTCATATTATATGTGTTTGTTTAAACGTAACTTATGTGAGTATCGCAAGTGTACGTGTTGGTTTAAGTATAACCTTTCGTGTAACAAATCATTACATATGTATGAATATCTACACGTGTGTGTTCCACATGTCTGTTTATGACATTCATTGTAGTGATAGATGTTTTATACGTAAGTATACAGACGTGGATATGCATGAACGTGTAACTAGAGGTGGCAATTCGGGTCGGGTTCGGGTTGACAGATTGGCGGGTCAGACAATCCAGACCCGAACATGACCCATTTAACTTGTTTTAAATAAAAAAACTTAGCACATTACACGAGTTAAATGGGTTTGTGGGTCAACACGTTTAACCCATTTGACTGGTATAATAAACTATAAATAATTTTTAATATAAAAAAATCATAAATGGGTTGGTGGTTCGACCTCCTTAATTTATTCTCAACCCGGACCTGACCTGTTTAATAAACGAGTTAGATGGGTCGACCCAAACCGACCCAAAATATATTTAGACTAAACCCGAACCTATTCATTTTCGTATCGGTTTCAGATCGGGTTTCCGTGAGAAAGTCGTGGGTAATTTCCCACAAATTACCCATAAATATTAAAAGTAATCGTGGTATTTACCTATCATATTCTTAACCATACATTTTATACTACCTTATCCTTTTACAATATAAAAACAATACATCCCTTGTCATACTTTCCTTAAACATTTACTTCCAAACGACCAAAAAAAACATGAACACTGATAAGGTATAAACATCACAGGTGAATAATGTTTATTCCTTATCAGTAATCGACAACCACCAGACCACCACCACACCACCGACCTCACCAAGATCCGCTCATAATTTCGACATTCGTGCTCCACCTATCCGAATTTTGGGTATGTCTTTTTGAAAACCTAATATTCGTGTGCGCATATTTTTTTGTATTATGTGTTGATTATAGTTAGGATCTGTTATATTTGTGTATAATTGTTGTGTAATTTGTATTAATTTAGGACCTGTTAATACATAATTTTGGGTAATGTATCTTTGATAATCATATATGTGTGCATAATTTTTTGTATGTAAATGTATGTCATGGTATGCAAATTAGTGTTATTCACAGTGTGTAGTAATTTTTTGTTGTTGGTTTCATTTTGACATGTTGCTCTTTGGTTGATTTTTTTATATCACCTGTTGGACATGAACACAACCCAAACTGACCCGTTCCTGTGCTCTTATATTTACTCACTTTAGCATATCACAATTCTAAGAAGTATCATACCACTGATGCATTTGAAATACTTTTTGAACACTGTTTGGTTGTCCTTTAGAGCTTTACTGTTTTTTACTTACCATTTGCTATTATAAATATGCTGCAAGTGTTGTCAACATTAAGTTACATAAGATCGATGGTTGCCGTAGAATCAATCACCCCTTCAGAGTCAAATAATGGAACCAATACAAGTCAAAAACTTTATGCCTTGGTCGTAGAATCAATCACCCCTTCTGAGTTCTGTGTTCATTTGTCACACCCCCAAACGGGGCCTAGTCGGAAACACGTGTCCGGGGGCGTGACGTCATAATACACATCACACAAGATACAAAGAACGACCTCTATGGGTACGTTTAAAATCCAACATCGTTGCATTGATTAAAATAGTTTTACATAGGCCCAACGATAATATGCGAAAGCGAATAAAAGGTTTTAAAGTTTGACAACGATGTTAATATAGATAATAGTAATTCTTAAAAATCGGTCCAATGCAAGGCAACACCAACAAGCAAGCAAAGACATCTATAGCTAAGCACCTGAGAAAAACATGCTAAAACTGTCAACATAAAGTTGAGTGAATTCATAGGTTTGAATTTAATATAAAAGTGGACCACAAGTTTACAGTACGCACATGGCAGTTATAGGATATACAACTTCCCATAAAAAGAAATTTACTGTTGCGCTAAGCTCATGATACCGAAGCTCAATTTAAATGGAAGCATTTTATATGTCAAATAGAATTACTCGCCCTAAAGGTATCTGACCAAGATCACCTATTGACAATCCGACATGGTATATATCTGTTTGTTCGCGACCTCCAAATCTAGTAAGCACTACTTACTCGGATAGGGATAATTACTTCCAATAGATCTATTTACAACATTCATGCTTACTTAACAAGTACGGTCTGTTAAGCAATTGACGGTTCATGATAATTCGGGCATTAGTGGTCTATTCGCTACTTAGGCAACATGTAATCAGGAAAAGGAAACGTAAAGTAATTGTGTCCATATTTTAAAACAAGCAATGTTTCTCACCCCAAAATAGTAAAGTAAAAATAGTAAAACATGGGGCTATGAACTCACCTTAGCAAAATGAGCAAATGATAAATCACGCAAGAAAAGATAATATAGAAATCTAGCCGCGACCTAGAATAATAACGCGTCTCAGAATCACGAAAAAACATGCCAAGAATTGCACAATATGTTCATCACCAAAAGACATCCATGTGTGTTTGCTTTGTTTTGATTATCAAATCATGACGAAATAAAATCATATAGTTTTTCGTTAAGTTTCGACGTTTAACCAAAAATTACCATTTTTAGAAAGTTTCTATTTTAGAAAAGTTTTTAGTTTCGGGACGTTAATACCGTCCCCTATATTTATTAAGTTTCCATATTTTCAAAACGCACTAACGAGCCTTAATTACTTAACTTTTAAGTCTGTTCCGCTAAATTCTTAACAAACTTACTATTTTTAGTAACTTTATCGCTTTTCCCAAAATATGTTACGGCGTCTTTAAATGATACTAATCAATAGGTATGTGTTACTATATGTTTCGCTAGTGTTTAGAAAGTCCAAAAGTGTCCGAAAACTCATTTTACTATTCACATCAGCACCCTATTCATCCGGTTTTGTTGAAAAATATCTCAAGTTTCATTTGGCTATAACTTGGTCGTTTTAAATCCAATTTTAATGTGCGATATATGAAAAACTATCTATTCAAAACGAGCTCTCTAAAAACTACTTTTACCCCTAATGAAACATTTTTAGGTCGACCAAAACCCCAAAACAAATTTGGGACAACAAGCACTTTTTTTTTTCCAAAAACACAACCAAAATCCACCCAAACTTCACAATAGTGCCTAATCTAGCCTAATCTCCATTCACAACTAATCCACAACAAAACCACACCTAAATCTAACATAATCCCTTCATTTCTATTGTTGCAACACTCATTCAACTCTCATCTCACCAAGAACATAATATTTAACTAGTGAAATAAAGTAGTATCATTATTTATGAAATCTTGTCTTTAAAATCTTTCAAAAATTAAAACACAACATATGGATGTATGGATCTTGAACATATAAGAAGAACATAAGAAAAACCACAAAGAAAGATTCAAGATACTTACAAGAATGAAGAACAAGAAGCAATAACACAAGATCTATACCCAAAATCACTAGATCTTGAAAAACCCCAAATAATAACCAAACCCTAATTTGTAGATCTTGAAGAAAACCCTTAAATCAAAGAACCAATACTTGCAAACCCCTTAGGTAACTTTAGAAATGAACTTGGAATGAATGAATCTTGATAGAAATCAAAAGTATGAATTGTGTATGTGTTTGTGTGTGTTTCGTGAGCTAGGAGGGGACAAGAGAGAAAAGAAAACAATTTTGCCAAATGAAATGAACTAAAAGAGATGTGTGTGTTTATAAGTGGGTATTTATAGGATAAGGGTTAGGGTTTTAGTGTTACAAGTGACTCAAACACACCAAGAGTGTGTGTGTTGAGGGGTTCGGCCGAATAGGGTCAAGGAGGGGGGAAAAGAACAAAAATTTTGTCTTTGGCTCCAAGTTTAGCTTAAATGGCTTACTACTTTGGCTCCAAGTTTAGCTTGAATGGCTCACTAGTGGAATTGTGGTCCAAAGGTCAACATGTGAAGTGTAAGAGCCATTGGCTTGTAGTGGAGGACAAAACAAACATGTCACTTTCTTGCATGTGATGGTGTTTTATTTTTGAAATTCAAACTAGAGATAAAAGATGCTCTTTGATTTATTTAAGTGTGTGTATGCGTGTGTTTTGAGTATAGGGGGAGGGATGAACAAAATTTTTGACTTAAGAATATGAGATGGACGATAACTAAAGTTTACACGAAAAGATTTCGGGTTTTTAGGGTTCCGTTAGGTCAAAAACGCGAAAACGCAATTTAAACGTTAAAGCGTAAAAATAAATACCGGGAGTGATCGTAAACTACAAAACACTTAGAAAAGATAAAATAACTCATATAATATCTAAACTAATCAAAATCCAAGGTCAGAACGCGTCCGATGATGTTTTTTAGATTTACGCGGGTTAACTTTCCGGTAAACTGCCAAATTCAAATGTAACGTATAAAATCAAAAATAATGATCGGAAAAGTTTAAAATATTGACCTAAAATTTTCGGGGTGTGACATCATTGCTAATGTTTGGTGGAATATTATGCCTTAGTCATGAAATTGGATTTGTCAACAAGTTTGGCAGCACCAACCAGATTACCAGAAGGTTGGATGCAACTATGCAAGCCCGAAAACAACTTGAACATTACCAAAATAAGACCTATGCCCTCCATCTATCTATCCTTTTTTGTCTCTTTCCTGTGATTATTATACTTCTGCAGCAAGATAGTAATTTGTTTATCTTCTGACTTATTTACATTGGCATATTACTATGTTAGTATTATAGTGGCTACCCCACAAGGATTCTATGTTAGTGTAACTTTGAACTGTGTACATGGTTGATGACATCAAATAATGTCTATTTTATAACATCATTTATCCCATGTTATTAACCTATTTTGTATAGTTATTGCAAAGAATTGTTATTTAATCGTTTATATTTGAGAATTGCAGTAATTATGAAGTACTTGGTGAATATTAGCAAAAGGCACGCATTTTGGAGCTTAAATGAAGATATTTTGAAGATTATTATTCTGAAGACCGATACGCCGTATCCATCGAGTAAGATACGACGTATCCGTGCCTGCATTTACCAAAGACCACAAAGGAATAAAGCTCAATACGCCGTATCTAGAAGACCAATACACCATATTGGAAATATGAAATGAATATAATATTCGGGAAGATATCAAGCGTGGTCCCTACTCTAAGAAATCCCCAATACACCGTATCCAATCCTTGGATACGCTGTATCGAACCGACTTCCAGACCTTATAAATAGAAGACTCAAAAACAAGTTTTAAGTGTGCTAAATCATATTCTCGATACCTAAACCATAAAAGTCAATTTTCAGAAGAGCAGAAGAGGTCGAGCAACGTTATCAATTCCATAGGGGACAACGTGTAATTCCATATACTTTAGTAATCGTTCAGTTTTTGGTATCATTCGTTAACTCGGTTAGTTTACCTTGGCTAAATAATTGCTTTTGTATTTATTATGACATTTGAAGGCTCTGAATGTTTGGTATTTGTTTATCTCGATTTCTTGATTTATCGTTGAATTCTTGTT